>PVIW01003926.1:0-149628 GCA_004026585.1 Noctilio leporinus
CATCCTCGCCAACACTTGTTGTTTGTTGATTTGCTGATGATTGCCATTCTGACAGGTGTGAGGTGGTATCTTATTGCAGTTTTAATTTGCATCTCTCTGATGACTAGTGATGTTGAGCATTCTTTCATATGCCTCTGGGCCCTTTGTATATCTTCCTCAGTGAGTTGTCTGTTCAGGTCCTTTGCCCATTTTTTAATTGCATGCCCAGAGATTCTGATTTAATTGGTGGAAGTGCAGCCAGGGCCTCAAAAGTTTAAAAATCTTCCCTGGTGTTTCTAATGTGCCCCGAAGTTTGAGAAGAAAAGTCTATTCAGACTACCTTCTGAAAGCTTTGAGGAGAAATACTTCAGACCTTTACAAATGCAGGTAAGTTTTTATTGAAAGAACATTTGTACAGATCTTTGCTTAAATCTTTGATTACCAACCACTTTTTTAAGCCCTTAGATAAGATAAAATTTATGTAGTCTGTGGCTTTTGGTAAAACCCATATACTATGAGTCACTTCCCTTCAAGATCACCCTCTCTCATGGTACTGTATGGAAGGAAGCCTGCTCCTGATTTTAGTGTACTCTTCTAATCTCAATGAACCTGACATGACAAAGTAATGTAACATCCCAAAACTGTACTCTACTGGTATCTCACTCCTCTGTGTGTCTCAAATATTGAAACCTTGTCTTCTTTCCAGCCATAAAGAGATCTGATATCAGAAAATCTAAACTTCAAACAGCCTAAATTGAGCTAATCAAAAGCAAGGAAAAAAAAAAAAAAATCCCAAAGCTTCAAGCTTACTCAGCATATATAGTATAAGTATTTCACTAAAAAGTCAAGAGCAGGAAAACTTGAAATATCCGTTAATTTGCTGTGCTTTCACTACTTGATTCACAACAAGGCACACGTAGACATGCTAATATTTGTGCACCCCAACGGAATCAATGGGAGAGGTTGCTGACCACCTGGCCCCTAGGAGGGCAAGAGAGTAGGATCTCACACATACTAAACTCACCGCTGGGAAGCTCCAAATTGATGAAAACTCAGGTTCATGGTTGAAAATGATATTCAACAAACTAATATTTGGTTCCCCTTCCATTTTCAGCAATTGATCTATTATTGTAAGATGATCATGGCCCTTTGATCTACTGCTGACCCTGTTGAGATCCAACCTAACACTGAAAGAAAGTAGTGTGAGCTGAAAAGTTAAGTGATTAGACTTAACTTCCTGCAGTAGAATATCAGTTCTGTAACTTACCCTCTGCGACCTTGGATAAGTAAATGGTGTTGTACCTCCATTCTTTACCTATTAGTACTATTATTGCTCATTGGGTTGTTATGAAAATTAAATGAGCTAATGTATGGGTAAGTCATAGTAAGACATAACTAAGTGGTCACTGTATTATTAGCAGAGATTAGATGACGACACTGTGTGGATTAATTACTAACCCTCAGCCACATTTCCCTTGTCTTGGTCTCTCCTGGCTCTGACATATGAATCCATTGAAGGAATGGTCATTGAATCATTCTAAAATATGAACATAATCTGGCACAATGGAATCTAGAGAAGTAGTGAGTCATGCTCTGCCATCAGACAGCAGGGTTCCAGGCTGGTTCAGTGCAGAGTCCCCGGGCCCTGGGAAGGCATGCTGCCTGGTGGTTTTCATTGAGGGTGTCCCAACAAGCTCAGAAGTGTTTGGAAACATTTCTGGCTGTATACATCTAAGAAATGCTACTGACATTTAGCCAATGTTACTAAATTCCCTCAAACAAATGGAAACCAAAAATGGCAATAAGCACCCACCTTTTGATCAGAGTCAGAAGAGGACCAGGCCCCAGTATGATGACCGGGACTTAAGACAGGTCACCAGAACAGAAATTGAGAACAGTAACTAAGAATGAGCACCAAAGTATACAATGAGTTCCATGGCAAGATGTTTATAAAGAAATACCCTTAAGATAAACACCTGTGGAAGTAAAGGGACTATCTTGTCTGGGCTACCATAACAAAATACCACCAACTGGGTAGCTTATAAACAAAAGAAGTTTATTTCCCAAGGGTCTTGAGGCTAGAAGTCCAAGATCAAGGCACCGGTATGGCCATGTTTTCAGGTAAAGACCCACCTTCTGGTTCTTAGCTGGCACCTTCTTGCTATGTTTTCACATGGGGGAAGGGATGAGGGAGCTCTGCTAGGTCCCTTTTGTAAGAGCATTGATGACATTCATGAGGATTCCACCCTCATCATCTAGCCACCTCCTGAAATCCCCACCAAGACAATCACCTTTGGGTTAGGATTTCAACATAAGAATTTAAGGGAGACCAAACACTCAGATAATAGCAGGGATAGAAGCAAAATTAACCAGAAGGAGAGATCCAGTTGCCTCAGCTGATTCTATGAAAAGTGGTGGAGCTGGAAGGGCCCTTCAGTGCTCTCTCGAGTTAGCTTAGATGTTAGTGTCTTTATATCCCCCATTGATATGGGGTGCCCTAGAAAGTGTGCGACCTTGGGCAAGGCCATTCTCCTTGGTCAGGTAATTCCTGAAGTGGCTGGCAACTAAGGGCTGTCTACTGATGACACCCCTAACAGCTGAGCTAATAAGATCCATTGCTCTGGCTGGGTACCTCATTTAGTTAGAGTGTCGTCCCTATACATCAAGATTGTAGGTTTGATCCCCAGTCAAGCACATACAAGAATCAACCAATGAATGCATGATTAGGTTAAACAACAAATTCTCTCTCTCTCCCTCTTTCTCTTTCTCTCTCCCTCTCTCCCTCCCTCCCTCTCCCTCCCTCCCTCCCCTTCCTCTCAGATCAATAAACACAAATTTAAAAAGATCAATTGAAGGTTATATAACAGGGATGGACAAAGTATGTAGAATAACATGGCACCCAGGGGTCAGTGCCACAACATCACCTTCCAGGTAGCTTTCAGCACAAATGCCCTGATCAAACACAGCAGCTCCATGTCCAGAGTTTAGATGGCCTCTAAAGTAGAGGAGTTGCCTGTTCTCAGGACAATGCCCATTTAGACTTACATGAAATGGTCTAAAACAGGCAATTGGTTGATAAAGCCAAGGAACTTCTCCAGGCTTTATATAAGGCACTGGTTGTTGCATTCTCTGTTCTTGCATGTTTGAACCCAGAAGCAGAGAGTTAACACATTCAACCTTTCCACCAGTCCCACACTGTTGGTATGCTGAAGAAAACTAAACATAGCTATCTCATGCACTGCTTCTCTCTCCTTGCATCAATCTTGCCTGAAAGATACGAACAGCATCCTTTTATATGAATTACATAGAAATGAATTTAGTAGGAATGAACTTTTGATACCAGTTCTGCTTTACTTAATGGACCAGCCCTGCCTTGAATGTGTTTGCTTGGTTGCAAATATATCAGTCCACCTAGTCCAGGTCAATCTATTTTCCCAGCATCTGGACTGTGTCTCTGATCCTCACATGCTGTCTGGGATCTTGTTTTCTTCTGAACCAAAATGATATCACCCATTGGTTATCACCAGCATATCTACTGCTGGGAGAATCTTGCTGCAGGATCCCATCTTACTTTATCTGATACCTTAATTTGGATTTTGTTTGGACTTCATCCAGCTTCCTTGGAAGATTGTCAGGTCAGCCTCCCAAACCCTCGCCTCATAAAGCTTCAGCTTACTTTTATCTCCTCATAAATCCATTGTTTAGGGTCTAGAATGGCCGCTGGCAAAATAAACATTCTAGATACTTTGAAGCCTCTTAGAAAGGTGTTTCAAAAGTACGGACTTCAGGAATCATATTGATATAATAATTCTATCTTAGCCAAATAGAGGTGGCAGATCTTAACCTACAATTTCTTTGGCTTCCTATCTCCTCAGATCTTAGGGTTCCCCCATCCCCACAGGTAGAGTCATTTTCCTTTATACAGCAAGGAAGCATTTCTCTGAACATAGCGACCCCTTTGCTAGAACATGGCAAAAGACCATAGCTCAACATCTCAGACTCCCCTGGGGCCTCCCATTCACGTTTGGTTTCCTGTCTGGTTTGCATTCCATCTGCAGTTGATTGACTGAACACAATAAATAGTCTACACTTTCCAGTCTATTTGGGATAACTCCAGCTCCCCCCAAACTCTGGGCAGTGGCTTTGTCACTTACAGGTTTGCTGTATAAGTAATATCTTAACTATTTAATTTCAACATTTTTTCATTCAAAAAGAACATGTACAAATTCATAGATACAGAAGACTGAATACTGGTTGCCAGGGGCTGCAAAGAGTGGACAGGGAGAGTTATTATTTAATGGTTACAGAGTTTGGGATGATGATTAAGATCCCAAGACAAATAGTGGTGACAGAGGCACAACAATGTAAATGTATTGTATTTAATGCCCCTATTCTAGACACTTAAAAAGTTATGGTGGTAAATTTTATGTTATGCACATATATCTTACCATAGATTTTTTAAAAGACTCTGGAGAGACTTTTTAAAAGATGCCTATTCTAGTTGGTTTCTTTGGCTGAAGTAGAAACAATATTTATTCAAGTTCCCACAAGTAATGCTATTTACTGTAAGACTCAATATGGAGCCAGGATCACATATCAATTAAAGAACAGGGACCAGACTGGAACAAAAACTGGAACTGCACCTAAGGACTCTCAGGAGCAAGAACTGTGACTTCTCTCAAATGGGTCATAACAAACAAGTCTCCCTATCTCTGCTTCTCCTCATATCTTCTTGATACTCTTTCCAATAAAGACTAGTCCCTCAACTCTTATCTGTTCTCCTTGCCATAGCTTCTGCTAAATTATTGTCTAACCTTCTTCACGGTTTAGCTTCCTTATAACCTAGCTTTTATCTTGACCTCTATACATCCTTTCATATCAGTTCCTACTCTTACCCACCTCATTGTGTTTCCCAAATCAGGTTCCCATGACTGAGCATAGCATTGGTCTGGTTGTTCCTCTATGAGTACAGCATTTTGATCCAGATGGCCCCGTAAGATATATGTCTCCAGTCTATATTTTGGTTTGCTCCACTGCAGTCAGCCACATGAAAGGTGGATATATTAGGTACGAAACATGGTTGTTCTCATCTGTCTCTTTAGCAGAAGTGGTAAGTATAAAAGACAGTGTGATAATCACGTCCAATACAACCTAATTTTCCTTTTTTCCTCTTTTTTATTTTTAGTTTTTAATTGACTATGCTGTTACAGTTGTCCCAATGTTTCCCCTTTGCTCCCCTCCACCCAGAACCCCATTCCCTCTGGCAACCCTCCATCCTTTGTTCATGTTCCCAGGTCATTGCATATAAGTTCTTTGGCAACTCCATTTCCTATACTGTACTTTACATCCTCTGCCTATTCTGTACCTACCAGTTTGTGCTTCTTAATCCCCTCACCTCTTCACCCATTTCCCCACACCTCCCTCTCCACTGGCCATCATCCCTATATTATCCATATCTATAATTCTGTTTCTGTTCTGTTTGTATGCTTAGTTTGTTTTTCAGATTCAATTGTTGACAGTTATATATTTATTGTCATTTTAATGCTCATAGTTTTTATCTTCTTTTTCCTAAATAAGTCCCTTTAACATTTCATATAATAATAGTTTGGTGATGAATTCCTTTAGCTTTACCTTGTCTTGGAGGTACTTTATCTGCCTTTTTATTCTAAATGATAGCTTTGCTGGATCATCTAGTTTGTAGGTCCCTACTTTTCATGACTTTGAATATTTCTTGCCAATCCCTTCTAGCCTGCAAAGTTTCTTTTGAGAAATCAGCTGACAGTCTTATAGGAAGTCTTTTGTAGGTAATTATCTAATTTTTCTCTTGCTGCTTTTAAGATTCGCTCTTTACCTTTAACTTTTGGCATTTTAATGATGATGTGTCTTGGAGTGGACCTCTTTGGGTCCAACTAGTTTGGACTTGCATGTCTATTTCCTTAACCAAATCAGGGAAGTTTTCTTTCATTATTTTTTCAAATGGATTTCCAATTTCTTGCTTTTTCTCCTCTCCTGCTGGCACCTCTGTGATGTGAATATTGGAATGTTTGAAGTTGTTCCAGAAACTCCTTATACTATCCTCAATTTTGGGGGTTCTTTTTTTTCTTGCTGTATTGATTGAATATCTTTTTCTTCCATTCATTCCAAATCATTAACTTGATTCTTGGCTTCATCCATTTCGCTGTTGATTCCCTATAAATTGTTCTTTATTTCAGTTAGTACATCCTTCATTTCTGCCTGGATCTTTTTTATGCTATTGAAGTGCCCACTGAGTTTTTTGAGCATCCTTGTAACTATTGTTTTGAACTCTGCATCTGATAGATTGCTTAGCTCCATTTTATCTAGTTCTATTTCTGGAATTTTGTTCTGTTCATTCATTTGGATATTTCTTAGTCTCTTCATTTTGACAGCCCCTCTATGTTTCTATGTATTAAGTAGAGATGCTTTGACTTTGTGTCTCGGTAGTATGGCTTAATGTAGTAGGTGTCCTATACGCTCTATTGGCACAGCCTCCCTTATCTCCCAAACTGGGTACTCAAGATGCACCCTTCCTATAGGCTAAGTATTCCCTCCTCTTATAGATGAGTCTTGATTGCTGTCAGCAGGTCAATGGGAGGGATTTACCCAGGCCAAACAGCTGGTAGGACTGGCTGTGACCCCTGATTAGCAACCGCCTCTCTCTGTGGCTTGTGGAGGTAGTTTGATGGTGCTCTGACCTGTTCTCTACACAGGCCCTCAGGTTTTCCTGGTGGTGTAGGCCAAGGTTGACCTCCACGTACGTGCTGTCTGGTGTTGGTGTCCTTTGGTGTAAGCTATAAAGCAGTATACAGATGGCTACTGCTAGTGCTGGGCCTGGGGCCACTCAATGAGAGGAACAGTGGGCTGGGCTCAGCTGTTGCTTGTGTGAGTGGATTTAGGAAGGTCTGAAACCTACACCTAGCCCAGCCCTTCATATGGAAAAACTACTGTTACCAGCTTGGTTGGACCCGTAAGTTGGATGGGTGGATGCTTATGTAATCATCAGGGTGGGGTGTACGGTGTGAGCCAGGTTGATGGATGTTCAGATATGGTGTTGTTGCATTGTAGCTCTGTGTGTGGGAGGACTTAGAAAAGGTACAGTGATTACTGTCTGCAGTTCTGTCTGGGAAGAAGTTGTCCCTAGGCATCCACCTTGATGCCCCACACTTCAATTCTTCCCTGTATGTCACTGGTGCCCTTCCAACTGCTACCCTCATGCAAGAGCCTAAAGGGAGTGGGTCTGAGTAAGTCATGTGTGGTGCAAAGCCCTTTAGGAGGAGAGACCTGAGTTTCTTCCACTGACCCATCCCCAACTGGTTTTTGTAGCCAGAACTTATGGGAGCTTATCTTCCTGGTACTGGAAGCCTGGGCTGGGTGGTCTGGTGTAAGGGTGGGATCCTTCACTCCTGAGACATCCCACCATTTTATATTCACCACATGTGAGGTGGGCCAGCTGGTTCCATGTCTTTGAGTCTCTGCTCCTTTATCCCTCCTACTCATCTGAATGAATGTAGTTTCTTTAATTCTTTAGTTGTCAAACTTTCATACAGCTCAATTTTCAAATGGTTCTAAGAGATGGTTGTGAGAGGAAGTGAGCCATGTTTACCTACACCTCCATCTTGAAGGTCCAATAATCAATTTCTCAATCTTCAGTACAACCTAATTTTCAATTTCTTCACTCCTCATGCTACAGAATAACCCGCTAGGAAGAGTCACAGCAACTGCATTGGGATCAATGGCATATTTGACATCAATATATTTCAGGAGAATCTCTATTATCTGATGCTGATGAGGACCAAATGCCTGATCTAGAGATGAGACCAGCAGCAGTACATGCAGAAGTTTTCCTTGCTCTAGGAAATATGTACACACACACACACACACACACACGTACAGTGTGCACACGATCAATTGGCAATAACATTACATCTCCTTATTTCATGTGCTTCTTATTAATTTTGAAAAACTATGTTTCTAAGGTTATGATTTAACATCATTGTTTCAGATATAATGGATTATATTCTGAGAGCAACTATCATGTCAAAGGAATATGATGTCAGAGCAACCATAGTTTCTGGACTGCATGAAGGGTGAACTGCTAAGGAAATTGCAGAGTTCAATAATATCCCTTTACGTACAGTTGACAACATGAAGAAGGTGTATGATGCTGATTCTGATGTCGCCACACCAACAAGGAAGATGCACAAGGTGCACAAGGATCACGCAGGTCCAGCTATTGTACACAGAATCCAGAGATCATCAATGAAGATCCAAGATATTTACCTTGACATTTTGAAAGAAGTATTTGTACTGTGGATGAAGCAAGTTGCAAATGGACATCATTTTATCTTCTAACAAGGTGGTGCACCAGCACATAATGCCAAAAAGGTGCAAGAATTTCTCAGTGTCAATGTTCCTAAATTCTGGTTAAAGGAAATCTGGCCACCTAGTTCACCAGATGCAAATCCTTTAGACTATTATGTATGTAGCATTTGTGAGAGAAAAGTTAATGAACAACCTCATTCCAATAAAGAGGCTGTTAAAGCTAAGATTGAAAACATGATGATGTCCATGGATAAGGAAAAGTTAATTAAAGTGTGCTCAAGATTCTGAAGTCAAATCGAGTCTATTATTGCAAGAAATGGAGGCTTTTCTGAACAATTAAAAAAATAATGACTATGTTTATGTATTTACATATAAGAATAAATTTATTTCAAAATATAACACTTTTGTGGTATGTTGTTTATTTTACTAAAATTTTGCCAATTGATTGTATGCACCCTGTACGTGTATATGCATGTATACATGCATATGTGTGCACGTGTGTATATATAAATATTATATATAAATTATATATATATACATATATATATGATGCCAATATCAGAGACCTTGTCTCTGCTATAAAAACATGCAAGATCAATTTAAAACACCTCACTTGATTTTATGGCACATTTTCACCCCTACCAATTAATTGTTATGTTCCTAACTTTGGCATGACTTAAATCCAAAATCTCCTTTTGGACAAATGTATCCTTTTTAATCAGCAAATTATTTTTAGTTCTTGGTCATTAAATCCTAACAGTGCATCTAGGACATTTGGCCTCCAGCAAATGCACTAATTATTAATGTTTTAAGTAGCACAAAATAGTTTTTTTGTGTGGGCAACATGCTAAGTAAGATATTTCCCAAACTTAAAGGTACAGGAGGCTGTTGCTGAGACCTCACATCTGGCTCAGTTCTGTAGAACGGACTGAATTCTTCAGGCGGCTCAATTTCAGCTCTGCAGGAGTGGAAGCTTCTGGGCAGCACAGGCAGAATACTGCATTGTGGGTGCCCCCAAGTGGGTACATTTTGATGTGCACGCTGAGAATTTTTCTGGCCAGTTCCTCTAGCATTAGCCTGTGAAGTGTTTATAAGAATGCAAAAAAGTTCAATTCCTCAGTCAGGACACATAACCAGGTTGAAAGCCAGTCTCCAGCCAGGTCCTTAGCTGGAGGCAGGTGAAAGACAACCATACATTGATGCATCTCTCCCTTTATTCCTTCCTCCCTGCCCTTCTCTCTAAAAACAATGAATAAAATCTTTTTTAAAAAATGCAAAAAAGCTATGAAAGTATGTATTTTTTCAGCATATACCTCTTATGATATAATATCAACTGAAATAATATTTAATGTTTTGGATTATCACAGATCATTTATTTTCTAGCAAATGCCTTACAATAAAGTATTCAAGTTATGTTACCATATGTATGGAATAGGAAAAAAATGGACTTTAGTGACAGGCATAACTTACTTTGAACTTTCAGCCCCTTTTCAGTTGTGTAACCTTGGGTAATCCACTTAGCCTCCCTAATCTACAACTGTCTCATTTTGAAAATAGGATTGAGGAATATTTACCTCCTAAGACTATGTTTTGGATAAGATAATACATGTACTAGGGACAGTGTCCAGCACCTTATAAGTGTCTAATAAATATTTATTATTTTTATTTGTAAATAATGTTTTAGATACATGCGAAATAAAATATATTCCTTAAGATTTAACAAAGTTCTAGGACCTCCCCAATACCTTTTCAATAAGTTCTTTTCCTTTCACAAGAATGTGAAGTACAGCATAGGAAATAGAGTCAACAACATTATAATAACAATGTATGGTGTCAGGTGAGGACTAGACTTACTGGGAGATCACTTTTAAGGCATACAAATGTCTAGTCACTATGTTGTGCACTTAAAACTAATATATGGCAACTGTAATTAAACATTTTTTAAAATTTTATATAATTAATTACCCACTTAAATCAACCATAGGCAGCTTCTGATATTTATGATAAGAGCTGAGCAATGTATATGATTATGGCAATTAAAAAGAATGAGGCTGACCTATACTCCTCAAAAATGTCAATGCTGTGAAATACAAAGGAAGGCTAAGGAAATCTTCTAGATTATAACAGACTAAGAAACAGAACAACTAAATATAATATGTGATTTGGGACTTGATCCTATAATAGAGGAAAAAAACTTTAAAAAGGATCTTATTGGGAAAACTGATGATATTGGAATGTGGACTATAGATTGAGTAAAAAATATTTGTGAATCAAGGCAAATGGTAAACAATAGTTCTCTGCACTCTTCTTGAGATTTATCTTTGTTTAATATTTAAAGTTTAAAACTCTAGGTTTGAAACTTTTTATATAAAAAATGTAAAGATAGTGACAAAGTCCCCCCACTTTGAAACAAACCCACAAAACATTGCAAATTAGTTGGGAAGTAAAGTTTGCTTTATGTTAAAGGAATATCTACTCTCCAAAGAACATTGAAATATATTAATTCTTCTTGAAATTGAGAATTAAAGCATAAATATTTTTCATGAGCAAGAAAAATTATGAACTATAGGAGCTCAAAGCGGGGGAAAAAAGCTCAAAGGGATCTTAAAGATCATTTAGTCCAAACATGATATACATGTAGTCAATAAGCACTAGTCATTAGAAAACTGCAAATCAAAACCACAATAAGATACTATTTTCACACCCATTAGAATGGCTATTAACAACAATAACAACAAAGAAAAATAACAACTGTTGGTGAGGTTGTAGAGAATTTGAATCCTGGTGCAATACAGGTGGGAATATAAAGTAATGTAGCTGCTGCCATTTCTGTCCTTTCCAACACAGAAAAATCATCCAAATTTCCTTAAAGATATATCATCTGCTCTTAAACTATGGGATAAATCAATCTGTACTCATTTTCTCATGGTGTAAATTTATATATGACTCATTTTTCTGAAAATTGGTAAGGAGAAAGAATTAACAATTTGTCTTGGCTTTTCTGTCCTAATTATAATTCAAAATAATAGAAATAGTTATATGGAAAAGTTTTTCATAAAATAGTTCCAGATAATATATGAAGAAGGAATGATAGGGAAAAAATACCATATTTCAATCATAATGGAATAATGGATCTAGGAAATAATCATCAGTGACCACTAAAATCATAAGTAAAAAGCTGATTGAAAACTTTATAATGAATAAATCAAACTGACTTCATTGATCAATTTTAGTATCAGAAAAGAGACAACCAGACATTATATGCCCCCTAACTGGTACACATAGGAACTATACAGTTCCACTTATAAAGGATATTTTAAGAAGAAAAAAAGAACTGACCAATCCTCTAGATCTATCTATCAACTTATAGGAAATACAACATTCAAATGAATATGGTCAATAACACCATGAGGATAAAATTAGCAAAAATCCAGAGTGTGGGAAACTCTACTTAACAACTGAATTTCTTCCACTAATAAATTTGAAAGAAGAGTGAGAATCTATAGATTCAAAGAGACTTAAAAAATGTATAACTAATTACAATATAGAATTTGTTCAGATCCTTAATTTTAACAAATCAACTGTTAAAATAATGTTAAGAGACAATCAGGGATACCTGAACACTGGCTACATATTTGGTGATGTGAGGAGTTATTATTAAATATATTAGGTGTGCTAATGGTATTATGGTTATGTTTTTCAGAAATCCTTATGGTGGTTCATACTTAAGCATTCATAATTTTAATATTATGACTTCTGGAATTTGTTTCAAAATAACATGGGGAACTCCTTATACCTGGTCCTCCCTACCTCCTTCCAGTTCATTCTCCAAGCTCTCAGTATGCTATGTGATCAAATAAGGTTAATTGATGCTGATCAGATATAAGGGTATGGTGTGGAAAACATTAATAAGCTACTTTGAGCCAAGAAGTTGAAAGATGGTAAGGAAATGAGGTGAGGACAAGGATTTGATTAAAGTTAACTCTTGAGAAATTAAAGTTGTTAAGATCTTTAAAAAATTATTTATATATAATTTGCCTTAGTCTAATAGGTATTCAAGAAAATGTTTTAGAAAATTCTATCCATATTGTTGTATATGTAGTTTTATATTTTTTTTTAAAAAAGATTTTATTTCTTATTTTTCAGAGAGAGGGAAGGGAGAGAGGAAGAGAGGAAGAGAAACATCAATGTATGGTTGCCTTTCACCAGCCTCCAGCTACGGGTCTGGCTGGAGACCTGGTTTGCAACCTGGTTATGTTGCCCTGGCTAGGAATTGAACCAGTGACCTTTGGGTTTGCAGGCTGGTGCCTTATCCACTGTGCCACCAGCCAGGGCTGTATATATAGTTTTAAAGATTAGAACTTGAGCTTTTTTATATTTTATTTAATTACTTTTCAAGAGAGCAGAAGATAGGGAGAAAGGGAAGGAAAAAGAAAATTTGTGGTTGCCTCTTGCACACCCCCAACTGTGAACCTGGCTTGCAACCCAGGAATGTGCCCCAGTTAGGAATTGAATTAGTGACCCTTTGGTTCGCAGGCTGGCACTCAGTCCGCTGAGCAACACCAGGCATGGCCATATTGTTGTATATTAATGTATCCTCTATTAGCCGGAAGTCATGGGATGAGCAGGCCAAAGAGATGAAGGTCTGACAATAAATCTTTACCCCTAAAGCTGAGGTTCTTGCATTCTCAAAGTAAGCAATGGTGGGGTAAGAAGTGAGCAAAACACAGAAAAGCATGACCTACCCCCATATATATCAGTTTTACTAAAGAATAATAAAGGGGAGAATTAAATAATTTAATTGGTAAGTACTGTAAAAGCATTTTAGATGATATCAATCTCTACAAAAGAATGATATATAAATATTGTATGATTTTTTTAAAGATAAAATAGAAGAGGAAGCTATTTCGCTGGTCCTTTAAAGTCCCTGGCTGGTGTGACTCAGTGGATCGAGCACCAACCTGTGAACCAAAAACCCAAAGGGTCACTGGCTTGATTCCCAGTCAGGGCACATGCTTGGTTGCAGGCTAGGCCCCAGCTGGGGACATGCAAGAGGCAACCATACACATGAATGTTTCTCTCCCTCTCTTTCTCTCTTCCTTTTCTTCTCTCTAAAAATAAATAAATAAAATCTTAACATAGGTTGAATATCTGGGTCCACTAAATACGGATGGATTTAATTTCTTGAAGAAGAATAAGGGCTTTTACTTGTAAGTGTCTTTAGATTAAGTTGATATAACATCGTCCTATTACATACAAGAAACTCCAGACAATATATAGATAAGAATGTACACACAAACACATACAATGCTTTAAGTGCCATAAATAGATTAGAACCCAAATATAATTTGAAAAGTATTGGATAGGGTTATTGCCTAAAAGAATGCCATTACCAAGATCTAAAATTCAATCTTTAAGAATGCTTCTTGCCCTGGCAGGTGGCTCAGTGGATAAAGCCTACGAACCCAAAGGTTGCTGGTTTGATTCCCCAGCCAGGTCCATGGCTGGAGGCAGGTGAAAGGCAACCATACATTGATGTTTCTTTCCCTCTCTGCCTCCCTCCTTTCCCCTCTCTCTAAAAATAATAAATATATATATATATATAAAAGAATGCTTCCTTTCCTGTCTGGTGGCACGGTGGATAAGGCACCAGCCTGCAAACCCAAAGGTCGCTGGTTTGATTCCCCAGCCAAAATGCTTCCTTTGGTTTAATTAACGCAAGCACCATAGAAGGGATAATGTAATAAATTGTATCAATTATGAGTGATTAAAATTTTTCTAATATATTGGTTTTTTAATTTTTATTTATTTATTTATTTTAATTTTAAAGTAACCCATGCATATGGTAATATATTAAATCATATAGAGGTATATGAAGAAAAAGTTAACAGTCACTCCCTTCCATCTCCAATTCCATTGCTCAAAAATGTATTGAGTGCTTATTAATGGGTCAAGCATGTTCTAGACAATGTGGATACAGCAATGAACAAAACAGAGTTCCTGCCTTCATGGATTTATAGTCTAGTGTGAGAACTAAACAAACAATAAGTAATTCCAGGTGGCAACAAGCACTATGAAGAAGTATAAAGATATGTAGGGAGACTTCTCTTAAGCAGTGATTTTAGCAAAGAGGTGAATGAAGTGGAGGTATAAGCTGAGTGAATATCCAGGGGGAAGGTGTTCTAAGCTAGAAGAACAAAATGTGCTGCTCTGTGAGGTGGAATATGGTGAGCATGTTGGAAGAATAGCAGAGGCCAGAGCGCATGAAGCAGAGTGATCAAAGAGCTATCTTTTCATTCATTTATAGAAACTCTTTGTATATACATTTGTTTCACTTACTTTTATTTTTAGCATTTTTTAAACTAAAAAAGTTAAAATTTTACTTTTAAAAATTAAATGTTCCTGGCTGGTAGTACAGTGGATAAGGCGCCAGCCTGCAAACCCAGGGGTCGCAGGTTCGATTCCCCAGCCAGGGCACATAACCGGGTTGCAAACCAGGTCTCCAGTCAGATCTGTGGCTGGAGGCAGGTGAGAGGCAACCATACATTGATTCTCTCCCTCTCTGCCTCTCTCCCTTCCTCTCTCTCTCTGGAAATAATAAAATAAAATAAAAATAAATAAAAATTTAAAAATCTTTAAAAAAATTAAATGTAAAAGTAAATTTACTTTTATAAATGGTTTGTTTGGTTCTAAATTCAAATCTACAAAACAAAGTATATTCAAAGAGGTTTAGCCACTGTATTTGTTCCCTCCAACCTATTTCTTCCCCTCGTAAGGCACTATCTATGAACCTTCTAGTTTTTAAGTATAAGAAAAACATTTGTAATTTTCTCCATTTCTTCTATGGAGGTAAATGATAGCCTATCGTAATAACATGTAATACGTGATGAATTTTTGCGGCATCTTTGCAAAGGTACCATGCTAATCTCTGAATTGCTTTAATTTTGGCATTTCTGCTGCTGAAGCTAGCACTAAGAGATTAAGATTTTACATGGATAAGAGTTCAGAAGCCGGACACTGCCTGAAGAGAGATAGCTTACCATGGAGAGCCTTATGTATTCTGAAGATACCATGAAAATACCAGGTGCATGCAGAGAGAGTAAATTGTCCACGGATGGACCAAAGGCATTGAAAAAAAGGAGTAAAAGGGTAACCACAGGCTGACATCGCCTCTGTCACAACAGCCTAGCACTTAGCTCTGCTTCAGTTTATGTCCTATTCCTGCCAATATTCTATTGTATCATATAATTGATCGATAAAGTACTTTAATGTTTTGCTTTTTAAATTAATTCTTTAGACCTATGAGAGTATAAACACAGAATCCTTCACAGGCACACACAAAAATAGTTATTTGAACAAACATGCCACAAATTAAAAATAAAAAATGTTCCTTGTGTTCTCTATGTTTGAATTTTGCAATGCTAGAAAGAAAAAGATATTCTAAGGGTCATTCTAGTTTGTCCAAACTGACTAAAATATTAGTTAAAAGAGGATACCAATGTAGTTATTATTTACTCTGTACATGCTAAGCCTCTTATTTATTATTGAACAAAATGTATTGAACGACTATGTTTAACGCTCCATGTTAGGTGCAGCAGAAGAAATAAATATGAATCAGACCCAACCCCTGCCCTTGAGAATCTTACCAGCTGTGCCAGAAATTAACTTGTGACTTTTCAGCTATAAATCCACCCTTCTCTGCCTTGTTTCCTTTTTCTAGAGCTGGACCTTGCAGACATTTCTACTTTGACAACTGACAAAATATTAGGCTTTGCCAATAGAGGGCGACAGAAAGACATTGTGAGGTTAGACCAGGAGGAAAAGACTTGTACTGTTGTTTTTTTAATGTGGGACAGTGGATTGGTTAGCAGGAGATGACTGGTTATGTTCACAGCATGGCTCATGGTTCACCTGTAGATTGTACCTTCCTTCTCTTTCTTTCTCTTTCCTTCTTTCTTTTTCTTTCTTCAGGCCTTTTTTCTTTTTTGTCTATTATCATTTATCACTTTTATGCCCTCTTCCACCTTCACCTACCCCCAAAACCCCTGCAATTACCACACTATATTCATGAGTTTGTTATTTTGATCAATCCCTTCACCCCTCAACTCACCTCAGAGCTGTCAGTCTGACAGCTTTTTTTCAATGCCTTTGGTCCATCCCTGGACAATTTACTCTCTCTGCATGCACCTGGTATTTTCATGGTATCTTCAGAATACATATGAGTTAACACATATGAATTAAATCTTATGCTATTTGTCTTTTATCAGCTAGCTTATATCACTTAGCATAAAGCTGTCCAGGTCCATTGATGCTGTCACAAAGAGTAAAAATTTCTTTTTTTTTACGACTGAGTAATATTTCATTGTGTAAAGGTACCATAACTGTTTTATCCACTCATCTACTGATGGACATTTGGGCTGCTTCCAAATCTTGGGCTATTGTAAATAACACTACAATGAACATAGCAGTGCATATGTTCTTTCAAATTAGTGTTTTGAGTTTGTTTGGATAAATTCCAAGAACAGGAATCACTGGGTCAAAAGGAAGTTTCCTTTTTCATTTTTTAAGGAAACTACATACTGTTTTCCATAGTGGCTGCACCGGTCTGCATTCCCACCAATAGCTCACCAGGTTCCCCTTTTCTCTACATCCTCACCAGCACGTAGTTTGTTGATTTGTTAATGATGGCCATTCACTGTGGTTTAATATGTATCTCTCTGATGGCTAGTGATGTGACGCATTTTTTCATACGCCTATGGGCTATCTGTATCCTCCTTGGAGAAGTGTCTGTTCAGGTCCTCTGCCCATTTTTTAATTGGATCGTTTTGTCTGCCTGGTATTGAGTTGTATGAGTTCTTTATGTATGTTTGAGATCAAACTCTTGTCCGAGGTATCATTGTCAAGTATGGTTGGTTCCCTTTTCATTTTGCTGTTTTCTTTAGCCATGTAGAAGCTTTATAATTTGATGTAGTCCATTTGTTTATTCTTTCCTTTATTTCCCTTGCCATAGAGGATATATTGGCAAAAATATTGCTTCGTGGGATATCTGAATTGTACTGTCTATGCTTCTGATTTTAAATATTTTATTTATTTTCCTTTAGAGAGATGGGAAGGGAAGGAGAAAGAGAGGACAAAAAACATCAAAGTGTAAGAGACGCATCAATTGGTTACCTCTCCTCTCACATGCCCCCAAGTGGCGACCTGGCCAAGGACCTGGCTCAAGACCTGGCCTGCAAACTGGCCCCATGCTCTGACTGGGGAATCGAACCAGCGACCTCCAGGTTCGCAGGCCAGCTCCAACCCACTGAGCCACACTAGCCAGGGTAAGAAATATCTGGTATTTTACTACCTTTTTATTCTAGGATTTTTATGGTTTCGAATCTGACAATTAAGTCTTTAATCCATTTTGAATGTATTATTCTGTGTGGCATAAGAAGGTGGTCTAGTTTCATATTTTTAAACGTATCTGTCCAATTTTTCCAGCACCATTTATTGAATCCCCTCTACATTTCTAAGTTCTTTCTTGCTATTCCCTCTTCCTTAGCCAAGAGTAGAAGCTACTCTCACATTTGCTACTTCTGTATCCCTTAGTTTATACTCTATCCTTCTTTTACTGGTTACAGACGCCTTTTACTGGCTAAACAATATTTACATTAAATTTTCCATGTTCAAATTGCTGATAATGGTTTCTATCTCCTGATTGGTCCCTAGCAGACATGGAATAGGAGGAAAGAGACAGATTTAAGTTAATATAAATTCTGTGGAAGAAAGGCCATTTCTGCTGTAATCAGCTCAAAGATGTAGTTCTATAGAATTATATATTGATTTGGGTTGTATTCAGTTGCATATAACAGAAAAGTTACTTTAGTGGATTTACCAGATAGAGATTTATTTCCCATGTAACATAAATTCCATATATAGGCAATTAAGAACTATTGTAGCCATTGGAAAAAAAATGTAAGAAGTCAGGCTTCTTTTAGTTTCCAGCTTCTCCATCCTAATGTGTGGCTTCTGTACTTGTGGGTGCAAAAAGGCTGCTTCACCTCCAGATGCTGGGTCCATCTTCCAGGCAGAAAAAAGAAAAGGAAAAAGAAAAAGAAATGAGCCAGTTGAATCTCTTTCCTTTCTTTCTTTCATTTAAAGATTTTATTCATTATTTTTAGAGAGGGGAAGGGAGGAAGGAAGAAAGGGAGAGAAATATCAATGTACATGGTTGCCTTTCACCTGGCTCCATCTGGGAACCTGGCTAGAGAGACCTGGCTTACACAACCGGGGTATGCATCCTGACTAGGAATCAAACCAGTAACACTGGGGTTTTCATACTAGTGCTCAATCCACTGAACTACACCAGCCAGGGTGAATCTATCCCTTTTCTAAGCATTCTAAAAGGCTTCAATTCACCCATTACTGGCCATTTCTAACTGTGAGGAAACCTGGGAACCTCAATATTTTAAAACTATGAACAGGGTTCTGCAGGTAAAAAAAAAAAAAAAGGTGAGAGAACAGATATTGAATAGACAATTGTGTCTGCCACAAATTAATTGAAAAATGAGTAAATGATTTATGAGATGGGCAAAATTCAGCAGAGGACCTTGATCTCATATCCATATACTTACTTCCTTTTTACATAAATAGTCTTTCTAAATTAATTATTGACCATGACATAAAATTTTTTCTCATTAGAATATATTACCTGAAAAAGAATAATATTTATTTTATTATTATATTATCATCATGTAACTAATGTAAATTTTAACCTAGACTCTCTGGCCATCTGAGAAGACATGGAGAGATACATTTACTTTTAATTCCTTACTGAATTATTTAGTAAATATTCTATTCCACTATATTAGATGGCATGAAAGTAACTAAATGATTTGTAAAGCAGTCAAAAATGAAGTTTAAGAACAAAAAATTCTGCACCAGGAAGTTATTAGTAGCCTAGATGTTGGGACTTTATTTAAGAGATTCCCCCCTCCTAAAATACAATAAAATATTAAATAAATAAATAAATAAATAAATAAGATCCCAAGAAGTCTTTGTAAACAAATTATGCCATCTCTCTCATCCTAGTTCAACTATGAAGCATTTTCTGAATAGGTTATTATCTTTTCTTAAGCTATTTCCCTTATCACGCACCATACGACTTGTCCCTGAAACATTTACTGATTTGTATTTTTCTCAACCTTTATATACCTTAGTTCAATTTTTCATGTAACCCAATTACATTGTAAACTGTTACATTTTCCTGTGTACTCACTATGTTCAAAGAGGGGACATATTATGTGAAGCTCACTTTGCTTTAATGATCTTACAGAATTAGTGCCAGTGTAGAGGCTTATTTTTTAAGATAAGTTGATAACAAATGAAAGCCAATAATAAGAAACAAAAACTTTTATAAGAAAAAAATATTATAATAGACCCCAGAATATTTTTCAATTGCATTTCTGATTTTCAATTTGCAAGTCATATTTTTTTTATCACACTAGTGTGAGAACAATGCTGAAAACTTTACAGCCTATTAAAATGAAAACTTTCAAAAGTAGATAATTTAAATATCTTTCCATATGTTTGGGTTAGCATTATCTTATAATTTTAATCATAGTAACTGTTCTCCACCCCAGTACTTCAAGGAAAGGTGAGTCAGCCACAGAGACATGTGCTTCTTTCTGTCTGGTTTGCTATGAGCTCCTCTACATGGAATTTTGAATTGAAATTTCCCATATTAAGAAACTGCTTCTGCCTCCACACAGATCTCAAAGGAGTGGTATGGACAGTACTCAAAAGGCACTCAAAGGAGTACCTTTAGTGGACAATGGCTCCTATTTCAGTTATCTACTGTGGGAGACCCCCAACCTGCTGAGATCCCCTAGTGCTTTGGATGAAATGAACCTTCCCAGACAGCTCATGATAGGGGAGAGAAGTTTGACCAATGTCTGATTGACAAAGGCCTCAATGGACCACCCCCAAAGGTTTTTATTGATTACACAAGGTTGGAGATGCACAGACATGCCACAAATCATTACCACAGAAAAGTATTTTAAAAAAGAGTGTTGTTAAGTTTAGATAACAATAGAAGGAATGCAACCATCTGCTTCAGGCTATGGTCTGTTAGACAAGGTGACTCCAAGAACTCCAGGTGGCCCGTAGCAGTTTAGGAAGGGTGAGATCACATGTGGGTTAAGGTTCAACATCTACTGCAGGCACAACACACAAGTCAAGGAAGTTTAGGTCACAGGGTAGACTTCAAAGGATGTATGGAATATTCCCAAGGCCAGATTCATACTTGGGCCCCCCTTGGAGCATCGGGGCCTATATGCACCCAGCTTTGTCAGGTTTTACAGGCTTGGCCTGGCCTGCCTGGGGCTCCATGCCCTAACACCTTCCCAGGGAGAACCCCTAACAATCTACTTCTGTATAACAAATTACCATAAAACATAATAGCTTCAAAAACAACCATTTCATTCTCTTGACTCTGCAGGTCAGGAACTTGGGCAAGGCCCAGTTCTGTTCCATGTTCTGTTGGCTGGGAAGGCTTTACTAAAGCTGGAGAACCTCAAAGGTCCTCACTCACATGTCTGGAGTACCTTGGTTCTCTTTCATGAAGCTTTTTTCTGTCTATGTGGTTTCTTAGCATTTAGTAATCTGATCCATGTTTCTTGATATTCTTCCTAGAGAACAAGAATGAAAGCTATGGGACCTCTTAAGGCCTAGTCCAGAAGCCACAAATTGCACCACATATATGAATACAGTGAATAGGCCTTCAGTGGGCAGGGGGAAAGGGAGTTGGGGGAGGAAGAGGCAAAGAAGGGGAGCAGTTTAGACAAGAACCTAGTATGTAAGAACCATGGACATGGACAACAGGTGGGATTGACTTTGTGGGAGACTGGGTAGGTGGGGAAGAGGACAAAGGGGAGCAAAAAGGGGATGGATGTAATACAACAACAATAAAATTTAAAAAAGAAAAAGAAAAAGAAGCCACAAATTACCACATCCAATACATTCTCTTGGTTAAATCAAGTTACAGAGTCAGCCCAGATTTAAGAAGGGAATCACTCCACTGCTTGATAAATGAATATAAAGGGGCTTGTAGGATAACAGAGACTATAGTTGCAGCTATATTGAAAATTATTTCTTCATACTTCTCTTTACTTCCCTGTCCCTTTCTTCCCCATGTCATCATCAGTCAGGGCTCATCGGATATTACCAAATTACTGGATACTCCAGTAAAGATGGAGGTGTAGGTAGACACACTTCTCTTCCTTGTGCAATCACAAGAGGAATTATAACTAATCTCAAAATAAAAGTTACCCAGAACCACTGGTTCAATTCCCAGTCTGGGCACATAACCAGGTTGCAAGCCAGGTCTCTAGCTAGGTCCATAGCTGGAGGCATGTGAAAGGCAACCATACATTGATGTCTCTCCCTCTCTGCCTCCTTCCCTTCACCTCTCTCTAAAAAATAATAAATAAAATATTTTAAAAAATTAAAAAGTTACCCAGAACTGCCAGAAAATTGAACTGTATGGAAGTCTGACAACCAAGGATTTAAAGAAGGCACATTCATCCAGACAGTAGAAGGAGTGGAGACATGGAGTCAGGACAGGGAGGTGGCCGTGGCAGAATGGGTGGTCCCACATTCATATGTGGTGGATAAAAATTGGGAGGGATACCTTGGCAGTGAATGATCCCAGCCCCAGGCCAGACTGCAAAGCCCAGGGTTCCAGCACCAGGAAGAGAACATCCTATAACCTCTGGCTGTAAAAACCAATGACATTTGGGGCAGTGGAGGAAATTGCTGGTTTGTCAGGAGAGTCTGTTTAAAGATCCCACATGGACTTAGAACAAACACAACCCCATTCACTGAGGCATTCACCACCAGAGCAACATCCAGAAGGGCACCAGTCGCATATAGGAAGTGGGTGGAATGACTGGAAATAGGGCAAGTGCTGGGCAATCCTCCAGAAGCTAAGCAGCAGCACTGTCCCCTCTCTGAGCCCTCTCTGAAACACTGAGCCACCGAACGGTGAAGTGGGTTGTCCTGCCCTGGTGATTACCTAAGGTTCCACCTCATACAACTTAACAGGTGTGCTAAGACAGAGAGTCAAAACAGCTCTAATAAACAGAAACAAACACAGGGAGGCTCACTAATGAGACAAAATATGGCCCAAATGAAAGAATAGATCAAAACTCCAGAAAAAACTCTGGCTGGTGTGGCTCAGTAGATTGAATACCAGCCTCTGAACTAAAGGGTCACTGGTTTGCATGCCTGGGTTGTAGGCCATTTGGAGGTATGCAAGGGGCAACCACACACTGATGTTTCTCTCCCTCTCTTTCTCCATCCCTTTCCTCCTCTCTAAAAATAAATAATTAAAATCCTTAAAAAAAACATAAAGGAAGAAATGAAGGGTACACTAAGTGAAAAAGAAAAATATACAGAGAATCAACAGTGAAGGGAAGAAAGCCAGGATTTGGCTCAATGATTTGGAACACAGGGAAGAAATAAACTTTCAACCAAAATAGAAAGAAGAAACAAGAATTAAAAAAGAAAAAAGAGAGAGAGAGAGAGAGAAGAGTGCAATAAGACTCTGGGACATCTCCAAAAGTGCCAACATTCGAATCATAGGGTTGCCACAAGAAAAGGAAGAGCAAGACATTGAAACTTATTTGAAAAAATAATGAAAAAGAACTTCTGTAATTTGGCAAAGGAAGCACATAAAGTCCCAAACAAGTCAGACCCAAAGAGGACCACACTAAGTAAGACATATCATAATTAAAATGCCAAAGGTTAAAGATAAAGAAAGAATCTTAAAAGCAACAAGAGAACAGAGTTATCTACAAAAGACTATCAGCTGACTTCTCAAAAGTAACTTCACAGGCAAGAAGGGACTGGCAAGAAGCATTCAAAGTGATGAAAAGCAAGGACCTGCAACCTAGATTACTCTATCCAGCAAAGCTATAATTCAGATTGAAAGGGCAGATAAAGTGCTTCCCAGACAAAGTAAAGCTAAAGGAATTCACCATCACTAAGCCATTATTACATGAAATGTTAAAAGGACTTATATAAGAAAAAGAAGATCAAACCTGTGAACATTAAAATGACAACAAACTCACAACTATCAACAACTAAATAAAAAACAAAGCAAACAACTAGAACAGGAACAGAATCACAGATATGGAGATTATTTAGAGAATTATCAGCTAGGGGGGAAGGGGAAATGGAAGAAAAAGTACAGGCATTAAGAAACATAACTGGTATATGTTAACAATAGTATAAGAAATGGAGAAGTCAAATATTTTATATACACCACCCATGGACATAAACTAAAAGGTGGGGGGATTGCTGAAAGAAAGGGACATACTGCAGAGAGGGCAAAGGGGGAAATCAGGACAATTGTAATAACATAATATAGTTAAAACTATGCTGCCTCATAATTTTACATACCTCTATAGTCTAAGAAAAATACAGAGAGGATTAAATGTTTCACAAAAAGTTCTCTTCATCTTTATGATCTCACTGTACTTCTCTCAGAAGGTGCCCTTTTTCTTCAAATTTCCTCAGTGCAAATATACATCCCCTATCAACCTGGGTTTGTGTCACTCAAGGTCCACTCCCCACCTTCTGTCAGTGTGATCTTAGGATGCAAAACCCAGCAAAGTCTGAATAAATGTATCTAGAGAGCATCTTGAGATGCTGGTCAGAACCCTCAACTGTACGAGCCACTTTTTAGAACCCTAATATTTCTGGCCTCCATCTTGTGAGGTAGATGTACTTGCTCATTCCTTAAAGTTTTTCTTCCTTTAGCAAAGAATTACTGGATCCTTTCTCTCCCTGTTTTTCTGTTACATACACATGCACACATACACACATACACACACCATTCTCAAACACAGAACATCTGTTTTTAAACATCTAATGTTCTTCACAAATACTTTGACTGGTAGAACGCACAAAAGACCTATCCTCTCTTTTTCTAAGCCAGTTCATCTGCTTATTGACATGTTGACAGTTCAGGGCCTGAACTTAGACTTCACCTCTCCCTCTGCATGTGCTCAGGAAGTGATCCTGTTTAGCAATCCTGTGTTTTCTCATGCCTCCCCTTCTTTCTCCTCCTCCTCAAAAGTGACTACTAATGATTTATGGCTGAACAGATAGAACTTCCCTTAATCCATCTCCATACACAAATCCATTTAGAATAATTTTCCCTTAAGAGGATTTATCATTGGAGTATAAAGCCTATGATGGTTAATTTTATGTATCAGCTCAGCTGGCCGCGAGGGGCCTAGAGTAAACATGATTTCTGGTTTGTCTATGTTTTTCTGGATGCTATTAACGTTTGAACCTGTGGACCTAGTAAAGCAGAAGTTGGGTAAAAGCCATTTTTCTGAAACATTTCTGAGAACATCATTTGTCCAAAGTTAGCAAAAGCCAATCTTAAAGCTGGGTAGGTTTTGAAAGTATTCAGACTTTCTTTAGCCCCAAGCCCTACATGAAATACATTACAATCCCTCAGTTCTTCAGATCATAGAGCTGGAAGAAAAACTGACCTCCCTCACTTTACCAAGAGTGAACTTGGTGCCCAAATTCACAAAACTCTTACACATGTTCATTTGCTCATTGCTTTGTCACAGTAATTCTAGATTGGGTCCTCTTTCACCCAAAGGATTAACCATGCCCCTTGAATCCTTTTCCAGCTCCCTTAAAAGAAATGTATTCACTTTGCTGGGACCGTCGTTTGTTCCGTCTGGTAGTGAACAAACCCGCGCACATAAAGTCCTATGACACAGAGAAGAGTAACCAGGCAGAAGACCCTTCTACTAAAATACATCTCTATCTAATAAAAGGCCACGTCTCACCAGGTGGCAACAGAAAAGAAAAGGTCTCAGCACTGCCCCCCTCCGGCTCGGATCAAAACCTGTTCATTTGTCTCTGCCAGGGCTAGTTGTGAATCCCTTTCTCTCTCTCCTTTATCACCTCCTGTCCACCCGCCCATCATCGATGGCTGTCAGTGCCCTTCCCAACTCGCTACCAATAAAGTTGTTACAAAGTGACCTTGAGCGTCTCCGCGGCTGCACGCGATTCCCCGCCTCCTCTATCCGGGTGCTGCGGCGCGGATAAGAGCGGGACCGCGCCTGCGCTCCCAGCCCCACTCCACTCCTTCGACCTCTGCCGCCAGCTGTCGCCGCAGCCTGCTCCCGGGAAGGTAAGTGCCGCGCTGGAGCAGGGCCTGGCCGGGGCGCAGCGGCGCCCACGGGGACCCGTTCATTCTGCCAGCGCCCCCGGGCCGCGGGCCTCGCTGACAGCGTGCACAGGCCCCCGCGGGGCGCGGAGCGGAGGACAGGCCCCCTCTGGGCCCGTGACCTTAGGCCTCTTCTCCTCCGCAGAGAGAAAGCGGGGGAGGAGCCCACTCGCCTGCCACCCAAGCCCTCCAGCCGCGCCACCCGAGGAGTGTAAGATGTTCGCCTGCGCCAAGCTCGCCTGCACCCCCGCTCTGGTGCGTAGCCCGGCCCGGCCGCGGACCCTGGGCCCGACCTGTTGGCCCCGAGCGCCACGTTGTGAGCGGGCGCCCTTCCGGCGGTGCCCACCGCCCTCTCGGGACCGCTCTCCCTTCACCCCTTAACCCTGCACCCATCTTTCCGTGTCCTCCTGATTCCGGAGCTCCTCACTCCTTCCTTCCCGGGGCGATGGCGGGCGGCCCAGGCCTGGCCCGCAGGCCCCCGCCGGGGTAGGTCAAGCCCTCCTTGCCTGCGGCCCGGGGCCCCTCCCCCACCCGCTCGGCGCGCGGGCCGGCTGGACGCAGAGGTTGGGGTGCCATGAGGGATGTGGGGGCCGCCGAGGCCTATTCACCGCGGCAGCGCTCGCTCTCCATTGCCTCTCTGTAGGTCAAACTCGGCGCTGCAGAGGGAGGGACTTGGCCTCGCCCTGCGTGGGTGGAGGAAGGTGCGGAGGAAGGTGTCGGAGCCGCCGAAAGTCTTTCTTCCTGCCTCTACCGTGTTATTTCCAAAACCGTTTGGGAGGCTTTAGGTTAAGGGGAGATGTGGGGGATTTGCTGAAGAGAATCAGATCTTGGTTCTCAAGGGATTTTCTGTGACCTTAGTTTCGTGGACACTCAAGGGCAGGCAGAACCGCTGCCCTGGAATATGTCCCTATGGTCAGAGTCTCTCTTACTCTGATGTAGTATTGCTTACACTGCTTTTTAATTTTATGATTGTCACATATATTGGAATATCTTGGGACTGGTGGGAGCTCGTATAAACTAATGAGCTATTTTAAATATGCAGCCTCTATAGTGACACTCCTAACATACTCTTGTTTCTCTGCTTACGCTTACCAAAGAATGTGCGGTGTTTATTGCCGTTTTTCTGATCTGAATTAGGGGATTTTTAAACTAACTTCTTAGAAGCGTTTTTCAGTATATTACAAATAGCTTATGAGACAGGCTTTAAAATTTCGTTAGCAACTTCAGAACTATTAAAATTGCTTCATGTATTGAAGATGATCAAACAACCAAGATGATGTCAGTACGGAACAGTCAGGAACTTTGATTTATGTTTGCTATTTGCTTTCTTAGAGCTTTTGGTCCAAGAAGGGTCACTGAAGTCTTAATCTGTATCCTTACTTATTACGTGGAATCTTCTTTTATTAATAGATCCGAGCTGGATCCAGAGTTGTGTACAGACCAATTTCTGCATCAGTGTTATCTCGACCAGAAACTAGGACTGGAGAGGTAATATTAGTAATAATAGAAATTAAGTGATACTCCCAAGTAAGTCTTACGGTTTTGATTAAAGGAAAAAAAAACAAAACAGTAGTTAATGAATGGTTTAGAGGCAATCCTTTACACCTTTTTGTGGAAAGAGACGTGCAGGAAATGAGCAAATAAAATAAACTTTTGTATCTAAAACTTACCCATCTGATTTGGCTAAGAAATAATAGTCGGTATGTATATCTAAGTATATAGGCTTGAGTTGCCTAGACTTAAGATGGTAATACCTGCAGTTATTGAAAGGCCTAATATATTAAAAAGCATATGCACATACATTGTTCCTTAATTTTCAACAACTTTATAGGGTGTAGATACTGTTACTACTATTTTACAAGGTTGGAATTATTTTAAGGCCTTGGTTTTTCTACTGTGTGCCATACCACCTCCTATTCAAACTTTGCTGCAAAATAGAGAACAGTTATCATTTGACAGTATAGTAATTTAAATAGCTAACCGTGGTTACTGATTTGACCTTTCCTTTATTTTCTGTTCTCTAGGGCTCGACAGTATTTAATGGGGCCCAGAATGGTGTGTCTCAGTTAATCCAAAGGGAGTTTCAGACCAGTGCAGTCAGCAGAGACATTGATACTGCTGCCAAATTTATTGGTGCAGGTGCTGCAACAGTAGGAGTGGCTGGTTCTGGTGCTGGTATTGGAACAGTCTTTGGGAGCCTTATTATTGGTTATGCCAGGTAATTTCTATTGTTAATTATGAGCATGCTAAGTTGGAAACTTAGACAACTTAGTGGAATAATAAGTGACTTTGTATTAAGTGCCTACTCTTTGTCTTATATTTTGAGGGCTTTGCATGCATTATCTTGCATTATCTCGCTTAACTCCCCACAATGCCTATTGGAGATATACTCTAATTTACCTATGAAGGGCTAAAGACACAGTCTCGAAGTTGTAGCTAGCAAGTGTCAGGAAATAAATTTTAACTCACTTTGACTTCACAGTCTATGCTGTTAATTGTTAAGCTAATATGATTAGAACACATTCTTTAAAAGTCAGTTTCCATTTTATTATTTAAGACTTTATTTCTAAACTGTCAGGTCTTAAAAGGTATCACAAGCATAAAAATATCAGAACCCTCCAAAATGGATGAAGACTGACTATTTGTATGGACATACAGAGAAAGCTCTCTCCCTTTTCCTAATATGATTAGGATTGAGGAAAAGGGAATGTTCAAAGGTGAAGCAAGAGAGATATAAGTAAATACTTTTAAATTTTTTTCCACTTTTACGGAGATCCCTACACTAGTAATCTGATTCTTTAACATTTACCAAATGTACTGAAATCCAAATAATATTTCAAAGTAATGATTAAATGTGTTACATCTCTTTTAGAAACCCTTCGCTGAAGCAGCAGCTGTTCTCATATGCTATCCTGGGATTTGCCTTGTCTGAAGCTATGGGTCTCTTTTGTTTAATGGTTGCTTTCTTGATTTTGTTTGCCATGTAACAGAAATTACTGCTTGAGATGTTGGCATTCATATTAATTACGGATGTAATTCTGTGTTCCTTACTGTGACTCCGAACACTGTATTATTGGTGTCATGGAAATAGACATTATTTCCCAAGTCATTTCATTAAAGATGAAAACTTTCATTTTTGCTGTGATTTGTACTTACCTAAATTTAGGTCATCACAAAGGACATGGTTTCAGGCAGATGCTGTACAAGTCAGAGGGAACTACAGCAGTTGCCTCACTGATTAAAAAGATCCTAATTTTATGGGAATTCTTTTATATAGTGTTTTGTGCATTGTAAATGGTAGGAATTTTGTTTATTCATTAAAGGAGAAATATATGAGTGATTTGAACTTCTATGAAATATGATTAATTAAACCAAGACAGTTAATTGCTCAAGGTGGTTTTGAGTTTTGAGTTTTTTAAGGGCTAACATGAATTCAGTACTTGGAAGCACGATCATCTTCCAAGAGTAACTTGGCTGGTCTTACACAGCTGGATCTAAAAATCATGTCAACTTTTTGGGAATTAGAGCCTTGTTAAATGGGGGTGAGAAGCAATTTTTACTTTTCAGTAAGTTTCTAAGCAATTGTGTGTCTATAGTGAATCTTAACCTCTTTCTAAGAGACTCAATCTGTATTCTAAAGTCAAAGTTGCTGAAGCATTGCTTATCATTGATACTAACATGTTTACAGTAGGAGTCTTGGAAATAGTTGGTTCAACAGTTCTGTTTGTACATGTTGCTTCTTGGTCAAATTTTTCCTATTAAAAGGAAAAAAATAGTACTACCATAGAAACACTGAGTTTTTCCCCTAGCAAATATGTTGTACCACTATATTATTTGTCATCTCAATTTCAGGGTTTCTGTGAAGGTTAGGATGACAATTAGGAAACTTAGTTTATTCCTTTAATGCAGTCTACCTAATATGATTTCAATGAGTCATCAGTTACCAGAGTTTTTCAGTGTGGGAAGACCACCTCCACCAAACTCACCTAGGATGTCTGTTTAAAATATAAATCCCTAGATTCTGGGCCTACTGAATTGAAATCTTTGGCCATGAGACTCAGCCATCTGCATTTTTAAAAACATTTCCTGGGTAATTTGTGTGCACACTTAAGGAGAATCACTAACTTACATACATCCTTCCTATTGTCTATGCAGTAAAATGAGGCCACGGAAAGCTAAAGGTACTATCTCTTTTTGGTTGGTTAATCATCTAGTCTAACATACTGGAGCCTTCTCTCTTGTTTGATCAGTACTACCCAGTATTTGAACTCAGCAATAATGTAACTTAAAAGTACTGTTGTATTATATGTCCTGCACCTTGGTGTATACCCAAAAGATTTAAAAACGTGTTCAAGCAAAAATGAATTTTCATAGCAGCACTATTCACAATAGGTAAAAGGTAGGGACAATCAATTATTCATTAACTAACCAATGGGAGAACAAAATGTGGATCCATGTAGTGGAATATTGTTAAGCCATAAAAATGAACGGGGTACTGATACATGCTACACCAATGAACTTTGGAAATACGGTAAGTGAAAAAAAGCCAGGCACAAAAGGCTGCATACTATGATTCCATTTATATGAAGTATCTAGAATAGGCAAATCCATTGAGACAGCAGATTACCAGGGGCTGGGGAGATGGGAAGAATAGGGAGTGACTGCTTAATGGGTGTGGGGGTTCCTTTTGGGGTAATAATACAAATATTCTGGAGCTACATAGTGGTGATGGTTGCATAGCATTATGAATGTACTAAATGCTACTGAATTGGTACAGTTTAAAATGGCAAATTATTTTAGTACAATTAAAGTACTATTTATTAACAAAGTATATACCAAAATTTTAAATCCTAGGGAAATACATAAATGAATTAGTCCTCTGTTCCAAGTTTGTTTAAATAAAATCAACTCGTGCTTAAAAAAAACTGTTCTTAGTGTTGGTTTGGTGGTTTGTTGAGTCCTGAAACATTGATTTTGGAACAGGTTTCTTAGAAGAGATGCCCCTAGCTGAGAAAATTCAAAATGGAAAACTATCTGGGTTGTGGCTGTGTGACTTTCATGTTACTGAGTAAAAAAAGTCTAGAAAGTCAGTCTTAACAAATGTGACCACAGCCTATTTCACCTAGATGGTGAAAGGGCATAGTGAAAGGATCAATATCCTGGAGTATATTCCTCTACTTACTAAATTTTAATGTCCAGGAACAAGTTTCTGATACTGAAAGTACCTCATGGAGATATATCTGCTTTGACAGCAGTGATGTTTACTGTGCACTATTTTTACATAATACCACCTCCCTTGGTACATGAACCTTAGAAGTACTAATGTATTAATGGTATATGCTTTTCACCAGCTTCTTAGTTTCTGAACAGAGTCCAATAAGATGTCCACATCAAACAAGTGAGTTCATGTTAAGAGTTTGCTTTGTTTAAAAAGTCCAATAATAGGTAAGAGCACCTGAGAGTGGTAGCATGTCAATTCAACTATGTATTCAGAATATTGTTCCTGAAGGCATTTGTTTTCCCAGATGTACTTTTTATTTGGTATTGTTACTTTCTTCAATACAGAAATACCTTTGGGATTAACTCAAAATACAGATTTGAGTATGACATTTATGTTTGAACTAAAGAGGAACTTGCCATCTAGCCTCAAATACGAGGTATATATCAAAATAACTAAAAGTAGAATGGAAATAGTAAGATGTTCAGAGTGGGTAGAAAGAATTACTGGTAATGGAATCATGATGAAATGTTACTTGTCTACAAAGTAAACATCAAGGAACTGGTAGAATGCAGACAGGCAAGAGAAGAGGGTATCTTCGCTAGTGGATAGCATCAGGAACGGCATGTGAAAAATGAAGAGCTGCCCAGGATGGAAATAGCATGAGATAAGGCCACAAAGGAAGACGGGGCAAGGTACGTGCACTGGCAGGTATTAGAATGCGTCATTCAGGTGGCTATAGCCAGCCTTTGAGGATTTAGAGTGATGTTCTAGAAAAGTTAACGGAAGACCAGCGTGTAAAATGTGCTAGGGCCAATAACCAGTGGTTGCTATACTGGCTTTGCTTAGCGGTAAGGAGAGTCTAGGATGGTGGCAATGAGGTGGTTTGTTTATTTGTTTGCTTTTAATAGAGTCTACAAAAATATCAGTAGGATCTGATGACAGATCTTAGGAACTAGTAAGGGAAGGAGAGGGTGTGTACTCGTTTAATGACAACCCTGAAAAATTGGGAATACTCTTCAAGATACAGAGAAACAAAAGGCTCAGAGGGGTTAAACAGTCCCCCAAGTCACGTAGCCATTAAATGGCAGTCAGGATCCAGATTTAGATCAATCTTGATTCCAAAGCCCAAGCTTTGATTTTTAATATGATTATGTTAGGGATGACCAGGGAAAAGCTAATTTAGGGGAAGTTACTTTGTTACAGAATTTTAAATACAAAATAGAAGTTTAATTTTATGAAGAGATTTGTGGACTTGAATAAAGTTACAGTTTTATGGTGTGGAGTAGATGTTAATAATAGTGCAGAGCAGCAGTAAGGACCTAGCTCCAGGTAGATAACATGAATTTGTAGTGAACCTACAAGTTGTGTTCAAGTTGATGGGTGGCTAATGTTGAAGTTTAAGGAGGAATTGTAAACATGGAACATAATATTTGAGAACCAAATAAATTATACTCATGCTTCTGCCTTAAGTTTTAAATTCTATAAGCAAGTTTAGCCAACGTAGTTTGATTTGGGTGTTATGTGTTTGGGAGAGGAAAATTTGTATTGTTGCAGTACTACCCTCTGCTAAGCCTTTTTAGCATATGATTGCCAAACATTGGAATAATAAATGAATTTTCTACATGCTGTGCATACATTTAGTAATTTCATGGTATAACTCCACTTATGACTCCAGTCCCAAACACAGAGTCCATTAATAATTTGCCTAATTCTTTAGTAGGAGCAACATTTTCCTTTTCAGGTCTAATGCTATCCTCTGCTTCAACAAACGTGGCAGTTGGATTCTGTCTTAGCAGCAGCAACAGTATGCCTTAGCTTTTTTTTTTTTTTACTATTTTATTTCATTATATTTAGAAAGAGGGGAAGGGAGAGAGGCAGACCGGGAGAGAATCAATGTATGGTTGCGTTTCACCTGCCTCCAGGCACAGACCTGACTGGAGACCTGGTTTGCAACCTGGTTATGTGCCCTGGCTGGGGAATCGAACCTGCGACCTTTGGGCTCACAGGCCGGTGCCTTAACCACTGTGCTACCAGCCAGGGCTTGCCTTAGCTTTGATGTAGAGATAGTAAGTGGTGGCCAAAATTTACAGGATTTATAAGAAAATTTTACAGCTTAAAAAAAAAATCACATGAGTTTATTATACTTTTTCCTTCTGCCCGTCCCTATCCTACTCTCTCCCCATATTACCTCACTTGTACGTGCGTTTATAGCTTTCTGGTGATGTGTTTAGCACAATGAACCAGAGCGTAGCTACTCAAAGTGAGGTCCTTGGGCCAGCAGCATTGACATCACTTGGAACTACAGGTTCTAGAGCCTTACCCCAGAATTTCTGAATCAGCATGTGAATTTTTAACAAGGATCTCACGTGACTTGTCTATACACTGAGAAGCACTGTACAAAAATACTGCAATTTCCAACAGGCCTTGACTCAAACTCCTTATCTTTCAAAAAATTGTCCATACATTGGACAATCCCCCTCTCCCTTCCTATTGGAATGTACTGCTAATTCCATGATTCTTAAAAGTGTGCCCTGAGGACTTCTGAAGCTTTCAGACATTTCAGGGAATTCTCCCTTTTCCACTGACATAGCTGTGTGAGGTTAGACTTTCATCATATTCTTCCATCAATGCAATACGTATATTGCAACAGATCAGATGCTAAAGCAGATACAAGAATGCAACTATAGGCATGCCTCTTTATTGAACTTCACTTTATTGTGCTTTACAGGGATTGCATTTTTTACAAAGTCAAAGCAAGACCCTCCACCAGCAAAAAGATTATGACTCATTTTATTGCAATATTTGCTTTATTAGTGTCTAGAACTGAACCCACAATATCTCCCAGGTATGCCTGTATCTTCTTTTCCTCAGGTGACATCCTTTCAATTATCAGTCTGCTTATAGTCTCAACATTGGCCCAGGCTTCTGGTCAGAATCTGCACTTCTCTCTCCTGATTGATGTTAGTAATCTATCTCCTCTTAGAAATTTGGTACCTCAGAGCTCCTTTCTCAAAGGAGCTTAAATATGAAAAAGAGGAAATGACCTAAGATCAACAGGGACTCATAAATCCTAGGGCTTTTGATTGTTTCACCTATTAGTATGAGCTAACATCCTGCAACCAATCTTGGCAGATGTCAGGGGACCCACGGTTGCTGGCTGCTGTTCAATAACATCTTTTAGTCGGCATTTCCCAGTCGTGGGGATTCCAGGATCTGTTCCTCTGAGAGGCTCCCAGGGTTTGCTGCCTCATCTAGATATAGGTTGGCTGAGTCTCAGTCTCTGGGCAGCTCAGTATTATTCCCTTAATATGATACTTGTAGTTAAAGGAGAGGTCAAAGCATTTACCTCTCTAGAAATACCTAAAATGTCTGTAGCTCTCAAGTCCTCTAAAGTTGTGTAAAAGAGGCTTAATACTGCATGTTATCACACCCCTGCTGTATTTGTTCCATAGCATTTACTACAACTATTTAAATTTTTATTGTTTACGTATGTATTATGTCTCTCCTCCCCCATGAGAGTCTTCTTAACAAACTTGGTCATGTTTATAATTGTAGCCTCAGTACCAGAAACAGTGCCTGGCATGTTTATACTCAATAAATCTTGGCTTTATAAGTAATCAACTAGAGACAGAGCATTTGATTTACAGTTAACCTAAAATGCTTTGTTGAAGTTAAGAAGGTTAACCGGAAAGAGCAAGGTTTTAGTCTTAAGGACCCAGGAGGGTCCATGTGACCAGACCCTCCTTGGCTCTTGGCATAGAAATTCATGGCTTTGGAATTGGGTGGGCCTCAGTTTGACAAATAGACTAGCCATGAAGGGTAGACACTGAAATGCCAGACAAAACTTTTTACCCTAGGAGTGGTTCTATCTATTTTTATTGGCAATTTACTACTATGTGGAAAGGAGAATATAATAATGCCAAGTCTTCTTTCTAATGAGTGAGATGAGACGAGAGATTGGAGGAGGCATTACTCTGAAAGATGAAAATAGAGCCCATAGATTTCATTCTCCATCTCTGGGCTAGTCTCACTGAGGCTGGCATAAACTATAATTGATATGATTTGAAGATAAATACAGCCCTCTAATTTTTGCTCCACAAAGCCATACAGAGTAAATAAATTACTTTGAGAAACCACAGGTTGGGAGTGGGAGGTGGACAGGTGCACTAGAAATGCTCTGAATGGAAATTCCCATAGTGAGAACAGGAACTGATAGGTAACTAGAACATAGGTCATTTCAGCAAAGCATGAGTAGAAGCTACCAAAAAAAAATCAACTGTAGTGTCTAGGACCAAGCTGGTCTCATCTCCTATCTCTGATATCAGGTAGGTGGATAATTGTGCCTTGCTTCTTCCACCCCTTTCGTACACTTTCTCTCTCTCCCCTGATCTCACTAGCAAAATCCCAGCTAATGCACTGTACTGAGTTGCATCTTGAGGATACCTGTGGAAATGCAAAGGCTCTTCTCCTGATTTCAAGGCAAATATAAGGGATTACCTAGAGTATGTTATTTTTTGTTAAGCTACAATAAAAACTATGTTTTATAAGTTAAATCTCTCTTTAGTAAAATTCTTATGAATAATAACAGAAAATGGATTAACAACAACCTAATACTTCTAACCAAAGCAGAAAATGCCACATGGTATTTGGCAGGTGTTGAGAGTACTGAGAGGTCACCATTGTTTCTTGTAGTATTTAGTAATGAGTACTTTTGCAATAGAAATAAGTTGCCTTCAAATAGCCTCTTCTAGTGTCTAAAGGATACCAGTTTTTATTCAGAAGTCATACTGAGTTCTTAAATGAGATTTACCCGATCCTCACTAATTTTCCTAGGATTAAGTTGGGTAGATTCATGTACATGTACAGAATGATAAGACAGGCAAAGAAAGGCTCCAGGAGATGCTTCCTGCATTTGTAAAGAGAAGGTTGTAGGGAACATTAAGGCTATTGGGGAATATTAAGTCAGAAAAGAATTGAAAAGCATTTTATGATAATACAGATAAATGCAAGACAAATAAATTCACAGAATCAGAATGGAAACTACATTCCTTTTGTCTACAATGAATGGTTTTTCCATTTGTAGAAAAGCTAGTTAATGAACTGCTGTAGAACTAGAAGTACATAAATTATGTGTGACCCTTTGCTAAATGCCAGGCTGCCAACATGCATACAACAGATTTGCACATTTCCACCTTTATTTTCTCCCCATCTTCTTTATTTTATCTCACTTCATACCACCTGTTTAGAACATTAGCTAAAACTCCATTCTCACAACAGATCAGAGTACTGTTTGTATTACTAAATGGCCCTTCTCTTATCTAAGAGGACTCCTCAAGGACTTTATTTTAAATAACATGTCCCTCTAGTACACTATGTAGATAATTACTTAACAACAGACTGGAGAAGTAAGGATGAAGAGGAGAAATTTAAAACCAAACCTACTGCCAACAGAAAATGAATGAAACTAGAGAAAATAATTAAAATTTTTTATTATTTTTAGAGAGAAGGGAAGGGAGAGAGACAGGGAAGGAGAAAGACATCAATGTATGGTTGCCTTTCACCTGCCTCCAGCTACAGACCTGGCTTGCAACCTGGTTATGTGCCCTGGCTGGGGAATTGAACCAGTGGCCTTGGGTTCCCAGGTTGGCACCTTATCCACTGTGCCACCAGTCAGGGCCAGTACTCTCATTTTAATTTGAGAAGTAAACAGAGTTAATAACCTGGTTTCTTTCTGGTTTCTTAGATAATAAAATTAGTTTTTTAAAGAGTAAATTGGCTTACATATATGTATTCAGACCAGAAACCTGTTAAAAGACCCAGTGCCATTACAATTTCACTTTTCTGCCAGATTCCATTATTGATTTACAGGTTCATTAACTCTCAAATACTGCCCCTGACAATCTTCCAACAATATCAGCTCCACTTTGATTTAGAAATAATGTTTGTGAGTACATTTTATGTTAATCCATAAACTTTATTCATGATTTTGTCATGGATTGGAAATCAACATTTAATGAAAAAAAAAAAAAAAAACCAAGATGCTGAAAAACCTTGCTTTTTAAAAAATAGTTAATGTAAATCTTCACAGGGGTCCTAAGCATATTTTTCAATTCATTCCAGTGTGTGTTTATTGAACAATCAATATTCATGATACAGAGAGATCTGATCAGATCCCTGGGGAGAAGGAAGAAGAGGCTGTAGGAGGAATTTGCTGAGGGAATGGTAAACAGTCTAGGACAGGATTGGCTGAGAAGTTGAATGCCTCCAGAGTACATCAGGGAATTTTGGGTGAGAAGAAGTGAAATAAAAGGGCTCTCAAAAGATGGGGCAGGCTGTCTCTGGCTCTTGGGCTTTTCTTTTGTAGGATGCCTGACAAACAGTATTTTTGGTGGGAAGGAACACTGGGCACGGCATGGGATTGGGCTGACCTCCAGAGGGTGGTAGGTTTATTCTTTGGGTGTCTAGAGGGGATGAACTCTGAGGTAGAAGCCTACCATTCTTCCAAAATTGTGTAACTTTTGTATCTTATGTTGTTTTAGTTTGTAAACTAATCCTATAGAAAAATAAGATAACTGAAAACTCAGGAAGGAAATGATAGAACCAAGGTATTAGAGCTGTAACTAAAGAGTTAAGCCTTAAGATTGATAGGCCTAAGTGACTAATTCTTGTGGAAGGCTGTTATTCCAAAATTGTGAAACTTTTGAATGAAGATCCTTTCCTTTATCACCAAACGTTTGCCTCTGGAATTTTGACTAGAGGGTGGCGGCGGGCAGTGGGACCCCAACTTGCTGTTTGGCAATGTCCATACACTTAACACCTAAACATTTAAGTTATAAAGAGAATCACAGAGTAATATTAAAAGAAGTAGTTCCAACACTGTACTCATTTATGTGTTTTTAGGAGTTTATCTGTGTCAATGGCAATAAGTAAATAGGGGTGGGGAAAAGTGAAAAGTAGGTAATTACCAGCCATCATTACCTAGAAGATACATACAAGGATACAAAGTAATAATAAAGATAACAATGCAATAGTTAATAATATAAGAATAAACTGTTTTGTTACTCTTAGTGTAAACCTATTTGCCAACCCCTGTACAGTCTTTTTCGTTTCTGGTGTTAATTTAATCAAAATCTCTCCCTCTTTTCCCCCTTATTTTAAAGGTACTTTCAAAGATTGACAGACTTTTTCTTTGGCGTTGCAGAGACTGTTAAGCAGCGGAATAGTCTAGTGGAAAGAGTGCCATCTTTATGCCATATTCTAATTTGGTATCCTTTGGTCCTCTAAAATAGAATTTGTTGATGTTTTGAAAGACTGAAATGATTTCTAGTAAAATGGATACATATTTTTCCCCTAAGGTTTTAGTCATCATTTTCAGGGATAAGGGCAGGGAGGGAGAAAGAAGGAAAGGGAGAGAAGCATCAATGTATGGTTGCCTTTCACCTGCCTCCAGCTAAAGACCTAGTTGGAGACCTGGCTTGCAACCTTTTACCGGCCCTGACTGGGGAATTGAACCGGGGACCTTGGAGTTCGCAGGCCGGCACCAATCCACAGAGGCACAGCAGCCAGAGCTTAAAATGGATACATATTATACGTAACTGCTAAGAAAAGGAAAATTGACAAAATAGAATACACCATAACATGGAAGACTTTCTCTGACAAGTTCTTGCACTCTTTTAAATTATGGTGTAATAGTAGAAGGTACTGTATTTCCCTTTGGTAAATTACTTAAAACATAATTATATGCTAATATCATACATAATATTAGATGCTTAGGAAACTGAAGGATTTGTTCCAGTTATAGCTTAGTAAAATACGAACAAATGCAACTGAGAGAAGACTTTTCTGGCTGTCTCGCATTAAGCATACCGGGGGTCTTGGGGTTTTTTTCCAGCAGGCAAACCCTGCCTCTTCCAACCCTCAGCTTAACAGGAGCTCCCCGCTCTCCGGCTTTAGGATAGCCCGCAGGTGAGTTGGAAGCACGCCTCCCTACCTAGGATTTACCCTTCTTACCAAGGGCCAGGAAGTGACAGAAACGGAAATACCAGGCTCCTGGGGCTGGGCTCCAGGGAGCCGTCCCGCCCTCTCTCCAGCTACTGAACAGCTTTACCTTCCCATATATAATCAACCCCTTCCTGCGACCTCAACATCCACCTGCTCCAGTGCCCCACACATAGTCCGCCTCCGGCTGCCAATCACAGGTTTCCCCAGGTCCGGTGCTCCCGAGACACCGCCTTCTTGGCTCCCTGGTCCCGCCTCCTGCAGCGCTGCTTCCCGCCCTTCGGGCTCTTTGTCCAATCGTCAACTACTGAGCGCTCTTTGGTTCCCGCCCCCCACATCCCCGCCTTCCTGGAGTCCCGCCCCTTCTTAAACCTGAAGGAATCACCTGACCCGGAGGCTCTCCATCTGAAAGAAGGCAAGAAGGGGCGTGTGCATGGAGGGGAGGGGCACGAGAAGAAAAGGGGGGCGACACCGGGAGTTGGGCGGAGAGAAGGATTGTCAATCCGATCTCGCGAGAGAGGACGGAAGCCTGTGGGAGCCCATGGCCTTTAAAGTGCCGTTCAGCCCTTTCCTCCAAGGGTAGTTTGTAAACACGGCTGAGCTCGGGCCTCCCTGGCGACTGAGAGAAGCATGAATTAGTGACTTAGGAAGGTGAGTAGTGAAGGGGAGAGGGCCGCGGGATTGGAGACTATAGGGATACGGGGAAAGAAGGCACTAACATGGCGACGTCGCTCACCATAGTCCCCACCCCCAGCTTCCCATCACCTCGGGCGCTCCTGTTCGGTCCCTAGCCCTTGGGGCGGCTGTGACTGTGCTGCCACCTCAGCAGCGGCGCAGCGTCGGCTTCTGGAGCCCAGCCGGCCGCATTGGACCGTTAGGTACCTGGCGTTCGTTGTTCTGGCCCCTCCCCGCTCGCGCGCTTTCTTAACGAAGAAAAAAGAGGAATAACGGCTCCTCTTAGACCCCTCCCCCCGGTTATCTTCTCTCCTGTTCGGAGGTTCCTGGACAACGCGTCAGATCGGCTCAGAGATGAGGGAGACCCCCCCACCCCTTTTCAGCCCGTGAATTGAGCAGGAAAAGAGTTGCTCTATCTCCCCGCCCCAGGACTCCGCGGTTGGGGACTGTGTCTGTGATGATGGCGGGGATGAGGTTAGGTAGGCGCGGCTGAAAATAGGGTCAGGGTCTCTTGCTGCGGTGGAACATGATGGAACGAATGGTATGCAGAACCATAGTCTAGGCCTTTCCCGTCCTTTCTGCCCCCTCACACCCTGCCACCCCCCACTTTTTCCCCGTGGGGCGGGGCTGAGGTGTGGGTGCCTACTGATGCTTGCATTTTCCCCCAGGTTTTACCTTGCTGGGTGATTGCAGGGCTTCCGTTGGGACCTAACTTATGCTTTTATTGATGCTCTGGGGACCAAAGCCGAGAGAGTGTGTGTATGTGTGTACTGTGTTCTCTGGTTGAACCGTCCCTGGAAGGAAGGAGGGGATGGTAAAGCTGTGCCCTTAGGTGGTAGAAAATCTTAGCTTAATGGGAAGTCTTAAAACTGAAAGCCGGCCCGGGCTGGTAGCACAGTGGATAAGATGCCGGCCTGGGAACCCAAAGGTCTCTGGTTCGATTCCCAGCCAGGGCAAATAACCAGGTTGCAAGCTAGGTCTCCAGCCAGGTCTGTAGCTGGAGACAGGTGAAAGGCAACTATATGTTGATGTCTCTCTCCCTCTCTGCCTCTATCCCTTCCACTCTAAAAATAATAAATAAAATCTTAAAAAACAAACAAACAAGAAAACAGAGCCAAGAGTAGCACTACAGTACCTATGATGGAGTAAAAGGGACTACTCTGGATGAACTTTTAGGCCTATTGACTAATCCCTAAATTATAAAGTGAGAATTTCCTAGGAATTTGAAATCATGGAAACAGTAGCTGCATAAATTTAATATATGTATTTGAAATCAGAATAAACACTGTTCCTCTGAGTACATTTTGTCCTGTTTAAAGAAATCCATAGTCACTGGCATTGTCAGTAACAACCTTTTCTAGGTATAATCTTTAACCTTGGTCTTTTGTACACAAGCTATGAAGGTGAGAAGCTTGTTAACAGGTCAACCCTGGAGGGTTAAATGCCCTGAAAGACACATAGAATTGCAATTATATCTCAGTTAAACTTGTTACACTGACTTAAGGAATACATTGTAAACACTTTTCAAAATTGCAGGAACCTTTGATGTAAAGGTTCAAAAGAAAATAGAGATTCCCTTCTTCAGATCAAGACACAGATTTAAGGAAGTTCATGCATCTTTAAGGCCACCAATAATTGAATTACAATTAAAGAGTCCTAGTCTTTGTAAAGTAATTAAAAGAATCTTCCAAATTTTCTGTGGTGTGTGTATGCTCTTTTCCTAAAACATGTTTAATCTTCCTTTGAGAAGATGCTACTACCATTAAATTTTAAATTATTTAAAACATAATGTGGTAATTCAGAATTTAGCTGCTTGTATTTTAGTTGTCAGTAAGGAGCTTTCAGAGACCTGTGTGTGTATATTTTTAAGGTACATAATATCTTCTGTAAATCTGATTGCATTTCTTAGAAGTTCTCTTTTTACATATCTTATTAGATTGTTTACATTTTGGATACTCTATTATCTGTTAAACATGTATTCCAGAAATTCCTGCATTTAATTTTTAAATTGTAGTATTTTATAGTTTTAAACTAAGATAATAGTAGAAATAATTATGTCAGCTCTTTATTTTTAAAGATTTTATTATTTTTTAGAGAGAGGGGAAGAGTGAGAGGCGGAGAGGGAGAGAGACATCAGTATATGGTTGCCTTTCACCTGCCTCCAGCCATGAACCTGGCTGGCCCTGGCTTGCAACCTGGTTATATGCCCTGGTTGGGAATCAAACCAGCGCCCTTTGGGTTCTCAGGCCAGCCAGCACCTTTATATCAGCTCTTTAATATTTTGCAGGGATGCATTTTATTCGAAGCTACATGAATATTAAAAAATTATATGCTATTCATCAAACTCCTACTGCCTATAACTAACATTAACTCAAGAAATCATCTACATGTTTTATTCCTAAATTTCTGTATGTTGGAAAAGTTGAGTTTCAGTCATTAATATGTTCTCTGCTGGTATATTAAATTATTAGATCAAGTTTGTGTGTCTTACAATTTTATATCACCCTGGGGCAAATAATAGAATTTCTCTGTTAAAACCCATTGAGTAACAATAATGGGATATTCAACGGATCCTTATAAAAATCATATAGTATTGGGTTGGCCAAAAAAGTCTGTATGGTTTTCTCCATTAAATGAAAAATACATTTTTCATTTTCACCAATAACTTTACTTTACTGATTTTGATATTTTTGCGTATGTTGGCCATCTCCCACTATTGGCTTCTAGCGCTTAATAAGCCAGGGTGCTGCTGAACATCTTGCAATGCATAGGACAGCCCCACTGCAGAGAGTTATTCAGCCAAAACGTCAGTAGTACCAAGAAACTTCGAAAACTACTTTTGACACATTCAGTCAATCACAGCACCTTCTCCACAAACAGCACAAACTTCTTGTTGCATTTTTACCTTTCTTGAAATAATAAAGCACAGTATGCCAAAAACGTTGTGCATTTACTTCCATCTTCAATGTAAAATGTCTGCATAACACCAATTTTTTATGTTTTTTTTTAACTGTATGCTGCTATGACAGCTGTCACAATAAAATCTAAAAATTGTTTTGAATGAAGTTGAAGACAACTAAGCACTTTATCCATACAATTGGCAACTAGAGCCATTATATAAAAACAAACTAAATGAACTTTCTGGCCAACCCAATAATTAGCAAAAGCTATTTGGCAAAATAACAAGTGCATTTTGGTTATTTTGGTAGTATATATGGGTTCCTTCATGTATAATTAAATTTATAAATATGTCCCCTAAATGTTCTGTAGTTTGCCTAACTTAATAAAAATTTTGCTATTTCAGTTTTACAGCTTTTCTGAAGTTTGGGCTAGTGTGTTTCCTTTTTATTGAACATTTGTTAGAATAGTGTTACTAGAAATCAACTCCAATTTTGCCATATTAACAAATATTTGCATTATTTTTGTCACCTTCTAATTTGTGTAAATACATTATAGATTTACAGACTTGTAATAGAGTTTTGTTTATTTTACTTGTAGCATTAACATTTTTCTCATGTTATTTAATCTTTGTATAATATTTAGTGGTTACATGACATTTACTAAATGACTAGTAAGATGTCCTCAATTTTAAATGTTGAACAGGAAAATAATTGGCTTTAGTTTTTGCCTATTTTAATACTGAATTAAGCATCTCAGTGTACATATATTTTTACTTATTTTGAATTGTTTCCATAGGATACTAATCTTAAATGAGATTACTAGGTCAGAGGATGTAAATGTTTCTACCAATGCCAATTTTTGCCTCCCCAAACATTTGAGCAAATTTACACTATCAGAATATAAACATACCAACTTTGTCATAACTTTGCCAACTTTGAACTTGTGCTTATTAATAAAAAAGGATTACTTAGTTAGACATTATTAATGGCAGTATGTTGTATTACTTTGTGGTTTGATTTAGTTAACTATATCAATCTGTAGGTATTTGTGTACCAGTGACCTATGTGGTAGGACTGATGTTCATATTATATATTTATTATCTGTTATTTCACTGACTGTTTCTCATAAAAATTCTTAAATTTTTTGACAGTCTAATAACAATTCTTAAATTTTATGCAGTTTTACGTAGTTTACATTTGGAAGTTTTATGCTAGTTATTTTTCTAATTTTTTTCTTATGATTTTATTTATGTATTTTTAGAGAGGGAAAGGGAAGGAGAAAGAGAGGGAGAGAAACATCGATGTGATTGGTTGCCTCTCAGTGTACCCTGACTGGGGACCAAACCCACAACCCTGGCATGTGCCCTGACCAGGAATGGAACCAGCCATCCTTCGCTTTCCAGATCTGTGCCCAACCAACTGAACCATGCTGGTTAGGGCAGTTTGTTTTAATGTAAGACATAACTTTCTGGACTATGAATTTATGAGCTGTTAGAATTCATAATGATATTCTGTATAAGTAATCCTTGGAATAAAGGATATGCATGTTATAGCCAAACTGAGTTGTTTCCTCAGTATCATTTTCTGGCATATAATATGTAATCAGTGTTTCAGGGTAGTTATTAGGAGCCAGATTGTCATGGGTTTACCACATACTATCTGTATCACCTTAAGCAAACATTACAACTACTTTGTGCCTTTAAGAAAAATAATATTTAGCCCTGGCTGGTGGCACAGTGGATAAGACGCCAGCCTGTGAACCCTAAGGTCGCTGGTTTGATTCACAGTCAGGGCACATAACCAGGTTGCAAGCCAGGCCTCCAGCCAGATCTGTAGCTGGAGGCAGGTGAAAGGCAACTATACATTGATGTCTCTCTCTCTCTCTGCCTCTTGTCTTTTCCCTCTCTCTAAAAATAATAAATAAATCTTAAAAAATAATAATATTTAAGTTCTAACTTATGATAATTCAAATAATTAACATATATACAGTACTTAAAATAACGTCAGGAACATCAATAAGTGCTCAGTATGCGGTGTGGTAATTTTTGTTAAAATTCATTCAGAAATAAAAATAATAATCAAGCCCTGGCTGGTGGCACAGTGGATAAGGCACCAGCCTATGAACCCAAAGGTCACTACTGGTTCGATTCCCAGCCAGGGCAACATAACCAGGTTATAAGCCAGGTCTCCAGCCCGGTCCATAGCTGGAGGCAGGTGAAAGGCAACGGTACACTGATGTTTCTCTCCCTCTCTGCCTCCCTTCCCCTCTCTCTGGAAAATAATACAAATCTTTTTAAAAATAATAATAATCAGACACATGTGTTACGTGGTTTGAAGATAATACATCAACCACCTATTTCGTAGCTTTGACAATATAGTTGGGTTTTCCTAGGAATTTATAATTTGTGGTAGGACTTACCACCTGAGAATTTTCATAAATTCATATGAAAGATACCTCATGGTTTTTTTGTTCCATATACATCCCTTCTCCCCAAATAGGACTTGTGACTTGTTTCCATCTACATAAAGCTCATGCAATATAGCATGTCTGTATGTTGAGATGATAGAATTGTTATATTATGACTTTTACATTTTGAAGAAACTTTTCATTTCTTCTTCACCACAGGGGAAGAGATGATTAAATTAAAATACCACATTTCTAATATTTGTTCTTTTGAATTTTTTTTTCTTTTTCTTTTTTTTTTTTTTTTAATTTTTTTTTTAAAGATTTTATTTCATTATTTTTAGAAAGAGAGGGAAGGGAGAGAGGCAGAGAGGGAGAGAGACATCCATGTATGGTTGCCTTTCACCTGCCTCCAGCCACAGACCTGACTGGAGACCTGGTTTGCAACCTGGTTATATGCCCTGGCTGGGGAATCAAACCTGCGACCTTTGGGTTTGCAGGCTGGCACCTTATCCACTGTGCTACCAGCCAGGGCCCTGAATTCTTTTTTTTATATAAATATCCTATTGTTTATGTTATTACCTTTGTCCTAATTTTCCCCCTTTGTTCCATCAGCCCACCCCCGACTCTCACAGTCAATCTCCACACTTATCGTTTATGCCTGTGTGTCATTTATATATGTCCTTTGACTAATCTCTTCACCTTTTCTTTCACCAGTCCCACCTTCCACCTCCCACCTCTCAGAGCTGGTCAGCCTGTCCCATGTATCTGTGCTTATGGTTCTATTTTTCTCATTCATTTATTTTGTTCTTTAGTTTCCACTTATAAGTGAGATCATATGGTATCTTTGTCTTTTACCGACTGGCCTATTTCACTTAGCATAATACTTTTCCAGTTCTGTCCATGCTGTTGTAAAAGGTAAGAATTCTTACTACAGCATAGTATTTCATTGTGTGTTCCTTTGAACCCTTTACTAACTATTCAATTAATATAACTACATCATTGGTTCTCAGCCAGTAAGTATGGAGTCACTGATGTCTTCTATCATTTGTAAGGAAGAATGTGAATAGTTGTTGAAATGTGGATGTTTAGTTGAGGGTTATTCCTGTATTAACACCTCTGTCACTTACTTGAATGTTAACATACTTTGAGAGGTGAGAGAACTGAGCTTACTAGTATTGTAATGGTAATTGTACATAATTCATACCCTATCTTATTTGTGCTGTCTTCATAATGAGAAGTTATTTATGTACTCTAAATAGCATTGATGACTATAAATTATTATAATACTTAGGGAGCTATCAATTTATTTTCTTTTTTTACAAAATACCATTTTTTAGTAAGAAAAAAAACAATGACCGGTACATTTTATACTACCTTGAGCAAAAATAATGTACTGGACATTATTTTATATAACATAATTACCAAATTTAAAATGGTGTTACTAGTAAAAACTTGCATTTGCACAGTTCATATTCATAACCATTAGTCTGTAAGTTCTTTGTATATTTCTAATGTTTTGCTGTAATTCTAAACTGCAAAAGAACTTGCTTACCTATGTTACCTAGTGATTAGAGGTCTGCGAATAATCAAAACTCATTTTAAAAATGAAGTTTAACATGAAAAGTGGACTACTGATTTTTATTAAAGAATATTTTGAGATATTGGGCTGACATCACTATTCAGATACTAATATATTTTCATGAATACGATATTGAGGAGAGTCTGTGATACCCTTTTATGTGTTCCATCAACTTTGAGGAATTTCATCAAAACTTTAGCATACTCGTGTGTTGTATGTGTGAATGACATCTGTCATGTCTGCTGTGAGTGGGGAAAAATTAAAAACTGCTTTCCTCATTAAAGCTGGGCCTATATTTTTCTCACATCTGAGGGTTTTGATTTCATTACATTGATGAACTAAATGTTGTATACCAAATATTGTTTGGGTTAGAGGTTCATGTAAAAATCTTCTGAGAGTTAAACTACATGTGTAGTTCTCAGTTTCTGGCTTTAAAAATAAAAACGGTACTTCCCTGGCCAGGTGGCTCAGTTGATTGGAACATTGTCCTATGCACCAAAAGGTTGCAGGTTTGATTCCCCAGTCGGGGCACATGCAAGAGGCAGCCTGTGGATGTTTCTCTCTCTCTGTCTCTCCCTCTCCTGATTCTCTATCTCCTTCTCTCCCCGCCCTTCTTCTCTCTTTAAAATCAATAAAAAATAAAAAAAAGAAGGTGGTAAGGTTAAGATTAATTAAGCATCAGGAAAATTATATTTAAAATCAAAATAACAAGGAATAGGCCTTCAGTGGTCAGGGGGAAAGGGGTTGGGGGGAGGGGGGAGGCAGAGGCAAGAAAGGGGAACAGCTTAGACAAGAACCTAGTATAAAGGAACCATGGACATGGACAACAGGTGGGATTGACTTTGGGGGGAATGGGTGGGTGGGGAGGGGGACAGAAGGGAGCAAAAAGGGGATGGATGTAATACAACAACAATAAAATTAAAAAATTTAAAAAAATCAAAATAAAATACAGTAAAACTTCTCAAGTGTTATGGATACTGTATGAGTACCATGCACTGTACTATGTATTTTACACATATTTTTATTCTTTTTGACAATCCTGAAGTGTGTATTGGAGAGGATTTAGTGAAATCATACTGTTTAAAATATTCCTATTATAGAAATATAAAGATACTTTAACCCTGAAACGGGAATACATGAGTATACTAAAGTTTTGATGAAATTCCTCAAAGTTTATTTTAGAAAATAAAATCATAGCTAGAGGTTTTCAGACTCTTAGGTTTAAATTTGTTATTATGCCCATCTTGCTGCTCCCATGGTGAACTCTAGGGTCAATTTTTGCATTTTGTGATGCTAGACCAAGATACAGGGACATCATACCATAGTGCAGAGAAAACTGGAAGATGCTGGTGCTCTTTGAAGCCTTGACACATAGGCTAATTATCCTAGGCACCTTAACATATTTTGCTCTATTTCTGCATCACAAATTAACACATTTTATTTTACACAAATTCGTCTCACAGTTTTTGTAGTTCAGAAGTCCAACTGCTCTGGGGAAGAATTCATTTCCAGGTTCATTCAGATTGTTGGCTGAATGCTGTGGCAGGTCTGAGGCCTCTCTTTTTTTTTTGGTGACTGCCTACCAGGGCTGGTCCTTGCTCCTGGAAGCTGAAATGCATTCAGTGCCGCCCTGCTCCCTAATGACAGGTCCGGTCTCTCCCACCCTTCTGACCTCTGTGGCCACTACTGGTGCTGTGGCTACTGAATCCCTGACTCCAGAGGGAGTATGTTCTCTGGTCAGGTAATTAGGTTGGAGCTCCTGGATGACCCAGGTAATCTTCCTATTTTAGGATCTGTAATCTTTTTATTGTACATCTGCGAAGTCTATTTTACCATGTAGCATAACTTATTCACAGGTTTCAGGGATTAAAGTGTGGACATCTTTGGGGTAGGGGGCGTTCTACCTCCTGCAGTCACACATCAGAAAAAAATTGGATTTAAAAAGTTGAAAAAAGTATAAATTCTGGCTTTTCTCGATATTGGTACCACTATTTTCCAAGTACCCATTTTCCATGGTGACTTGATACTGTCAATGATTTTAGAAAATAAACTTTTCATGCTGATAGAGCTCTTGTAAACATGAAGTTCCTAACTTGCCAAACTTTCTCTAAATGTGTTAAGCATCAGCCTCACAAAGTAATATGGTACAAGAAGGGCAGGATTCTCTGTATGTGCAGGGAAAGTGGCCTTATGATAGGAAGCAGAATGGCTATGGTAGGCAGACTAATCCGATTTTCCGCCAAAAGACTAAAACTACAAAGAAGATGGTTTGGAGACTTGAATGCGTTGAGCCTAACTGCAGATCTGTGAGAAAGCTGGCTATTGAGAGATGTCTGCATTTTGAACTGGGAGAAGATGATAAGGGCCAAGTGAGCTAAGCTTCATGCCTTGTTTTATGATGTGACAATGAAATGTTGATATTAATTCACCTAAAAAAAAACACAAATTCATCTTTAACAGAAACTTTTGTTGTTTCTTTTTCTTATTGACATTTTTTAAAATTTCCACTTCTCTAACAATTGTATTTGTACCCAGTGTATTTTAATGTGTTTAATTATTTATTGATCACCTCATCACCTCTGCAACAAGTATAAATTAAACTTTTCAAAGTTTCTTACCAGTCTCCTCTCTGCTTTGTTCTTATGGAATTCTCTGTTGGGACAGTGGGTTTTTAGATAATATTTTGAGAATGAAAGAGGCAAGTATTAAATGAAAGTATTCTTATTGTTCCTGTCATTACACTGCACAATATATCTGAATTGAGAGCATTCCTAAACATAGGGCAAAACACCATTCTTAAAGCCGTGCTTTACTTTTAACAGAAATATTTGTAAGATGAGAAAAGGCACAAGTCTGAGATTTAATAGTGGCTTGATTAAAGGAAGCTTTAAGACACTTCTGTTTTAAATTATCCACTTGTTTTGTTACATTGAGGTTTTTACAACCTAGGGCAATGCATTGTAATAAGATTTGATCTGGGTGAGAGACATAGGTTTCTTTTGAAATGTGGAAGAATGAGGACTTAAGGAAAAGAAAGTAGGCAGATCAATTTTAGGAAAGCAAACAGGGAATTTGAAGCTGTGCAAATTGATTTTCTTAAAACTTACCTTGCTCAGATGTCCTGTGGAAAGTTCTAGGTCCCTTCAGTAATCCATATATCTGGACAGTGCTGCCTTGAGAGACTGTCCTCTTTTGGCCTAGCTCCTGTCCTCCCACAAGGCCAGAAGCTAACTTCCCTTTTCCAGCCAGGATTACCGTTGAGTATGTTACTCTTCTGGGTCCACATCCAAGAAAATTCTTTCTCATGCTACCTTTGGGCTATAGCCTGACACAATATCTGTTTTCTTATTTTTCAAAATACTTGCAGTTAGCAGTTATTCTACTCCTTATCCACAGGTTAGTTATATCCAAATAGAAGAAGTACATACACAGTTTCTAGGGGAAGGTAGTAGTAATTTATCCCTACCTAGGAGATGGAAACCTTTACATTATCCCACAGGGCCATTTTTAATTGCTGCTTCATTATAGACCTTATCTTACATTTGTATAGCTGAATATATCCTGCTTTGGGTCCAGTTCCCTTTGAGAATCAGCCTGTATATAAAACAGAATTTTCTTGCCAGCTATGGAATGAAAGTCCTTCTAGCTTCTGGTATTTGCATCAAAGTTGTAAACATATTAAGGCTATTTCAGCCAACTTTATTCAAGGTAAAGTGCAACCCATCTTTCCTACAGTCTGTACAATAGGGAAATCTCTGAAGTTCATGCATGGCCTAATGATGAGAGAAGGAAGTCTACTTTCCCTTCATCTTGCTTCTGGGTTGACTGTCTTTCCCTAAAGCATTTGGTAACCAAGCTTTCTGCCAAGTTGTTGTTACCCAATCTCACCTTGGCACTCCTGTTACTTACATAATGGTCCTGTGTAATTCTGTTTTGTGGACTGCTTATATGAGTTTATCCTCCCAAAGTACAACTATTTAGGTGGTTTCTTTTCTCTGGCATTGTTATTCTGGACTTCAGCTTTTTCCCTTCTGTCACCCCAGATTGGCCTTGCATATTTAGAGAAGTCCTTTTGACTGTTGGTCCTGCCCTTTGGACACTTGGCAAGAGTGGCTGCTTTTGAAAGCGCTGTTTAGTAGACTGTTAAGGCAGCTCTACAAGGTATCCAACCATCGCACATTTTAGAATGAAATGAGTATAAGGACTGAAATAATTGTCCACTAATACTCATTATTTTTCCTTATTATACATCTTCCATTTTTTAGCCACGCAAATGGCAAAATAAAGAGTTTGTTTTCCAGCTTTCCCACTAGGTATGGCCATGTGACTTAAGTTCTAGCCTATGGAATATAAAAGGACATTTTCTGCAAGATTTCTGAAAAGTTTCCCTAAAGAGAGGCTATTGCATATTTCCTCATTCTCCTTACTTTGAGCAGTTATTTTAAACCATGAAGAGGACCTCTCATGTTAAGGGTGGAAAAACAATAGAAAGAGCCTGGGCACCTAATGATTATGGTTCTGGACTGCCTGTGTTTATATGAGAGAAATAAACTTTGAGTCATTCAAGCCTTTTTTATTTGGACTTTTCTAAGTCATTCACAGCTGAAACTAACTCTGAATCAGGTATAAAAAAAAATCAACTTGTTTCCAAATAATAAGCACATAAACTGGATCCCATGGGTGCTGTGGGTGACATAAGAAATACTATTTTCACTAACAGTTTTGATGCTTGGATTCAGCACCGCCATTTCACCTGTCATTTATGGCAACCTCTCCCTTCTATTTGGCTGAAAAGCTCCATTCTCCTTTTACCAAGGTTCCACTGCCATACTTCCATCCTTGAAACTTTTTTGAAACTTATCCCTCTGATTAGTGGCAGTGTGCCTGGAGTTATGGGAGGCCACAGGATAAACATCTGGGAGCATTGAAGGAAACTTTTAGAGGGAACCTTAATTTTTATAAAAAAATAATAATTGCCCTGGCTGGTGGCACAGTGGCTAAGGTGCCAGCCTTTGCACCCAAAGGTCGCTGGTTTGATTCTCAGCCAGGGCACGTAACCAGGTTGCAAGCCAGGTCTCCAGCCAGGTCTGTAGCTGGAGGCAGGTGAAAGGCAACCATACATTGATGTCTCTCTCCCTCTCTGCCTCTCTCTCTTTCCTTCTCTCTAAAAATAAATACAATCTTTAAAAAATATATGGACTGGAAAGCAAAATTCACAGGCATTTTAAAATATAAAATAAAATAAACATATTTAAAATGTAGTGGGTGGAGTTGACCTGCTTGAAGCACTTTCTTTAGATCTCAGGAAGTAATGAGTTCCCTCTTTTCTGTCTCTCCTTTGTTCCAGAGATACTTAAAGGGAAACCTGAGAAGCACCCCCTACTTGAATAGAGCTAAGGGAGGATTCAAGGTGGCCAAGTGCATAAAGCTCATGGCCCACCAGCTAGAAAGGTAAGAGATTTTAAGCTTTTAATGCAAAAGAAGTCTTTTTATTTTTTTTATTGTCTATTGAATATTACTGAATTCAACAAATGTTTCCCAGTAGTCCTCAGAATGCTGGTGTTCCACCATATTGAGAATGTCTTGTTAAAAATTCCACGGTTCAGAAAATTTGAAAATGTCCTTTCGGAGCTACTATGCATACTTATGCAACATGGAATACGTATGTTAAAGTGTTTAATTTTGTTTAACCCAGAGGCTCCCAATTTATCTGACAAGGGAGCCTTCTATATAGCAAAGGGAGTCTTCCCTCTTGTTGGATTTTTGGAATAGGTTGAGAAGGATAGGAATTAGTACTTCCCTAAATGTTTGGTAAAATGTACCTGTGTACACACCTGGTCCAGGGCTCTTGTGCACTGGAAGGTTTGCTTTGTTTGTTTGTTTTTAACTTTCATTTATTAGTTTTAGAGGCAGGGAAACATTGCCTGGTTCCACTCATCCATGCATTCATTGGTTGATTCTTGTATATGCCCTGACCAGGGATCGAACCCACAACCTTGGCATATAGGGACAGTGCTCTAATCCACTGAGCTACCTGTTCAGGGCTGGGAATTTTTTGATTACTTCTTCAATTTCACTAGTTGTTACTGGTCTATTCAGGCTTTCTGCTTCTTCTTGATTCAGTGTTGGTAGATTATACATTTCCAGAAATTTGTCCATTTCACGCAGGTTGTCAAGTTTCTTGTCATATAGTTGTATGTGGTAATTTCTTACAATCCTTTGTATTTCTGTGGTATCAGTTTTGATTTCTCCTCTGTTGTTTCTGATTTTGTTTATTTGGGTCCTCTCACTTTTGATGAGTCTGGTTAAAGGCTTGTCGATTTTGTTTATCTTTTCAAAAAACCAGCTCCTGGATTTATTGATCTTTTGAATTATACTTGTAGTCTCTATGTCATTTAATTCTGCTCTGATCTTGATAATTTCCTTCTTCTACTTGCTCTGGACTTTGTTGTTGCTCCTCTAGTTCTTGTAGCTTTATGGTTAGGTTGTTTGTATGAGTTTCTTCTGACCTTTTTGAATAGGTCTGTATTGCTATGAACTTCCCTCTGAGGACTGCCTTTTCTGGGTCTCATAGATTTTGGGCTGTTGTGTATTTATTTTTATTTGTTTCCAGAAACTTCTTGATTTCTTTTTTGATCCCATTGTTAACCCATTCATTACTTAATAATAGCATGTTATTCAGTCTCCATGAATTAGATTGTTTTTGTTTTTTTTTCCCTTGAGCCATTGTGATCTGAGAAGATGCTTGGTATGATGCTCAGTTTTCTTGAATTTGTGGAGGCTTTTCTTATGTCCTACAATATGGTCTATCTTTGAGAATGTTCCACGTGCATTTGAAAAGAATGTGTAGTTTGCTTCTTTGAGGTGAAAAGTTCTTTACATACCAGTTAAGTCTATTTCATCTAGAATGTTGTTCAATGCCACAATATCCTTGGTGTTTTTTTGTTTGGAATATCCATCCATTTTTGATAATGGGGTGTTAAAATCCCCTACTATTAGTGTGTTGCTGTCTATATCCTTCTTGAAGCCCTCCAAGATTTTCCTTATATATTTGGTTCCTCCTATGTTGGGTGCATATATGTTTACAAAGGTTATATCTTCTTGATAAATTATTCCCTTAAGTATGAAATGTCCTTCTTTGTCTTTTTTTATGGCCTTCATCATAAAAATCTGTGTTGTCTGATATAAGTATTGCTACCCGAGTTTTTCTTTCCTGTCCATTTGCTTGAAATATAGTTTTCCATCCCTTCAGTTTCAGTCTTTGTCACTCTTTTGTTCTGAGGTGGGTCTCTTGAAGACAACATATATGTGAGTCATGCTTTCTTATCCATTCAGGTACCCTATGTCTTTTGATTGGTGCATTTAATCCATTTAAGTTTAAGGTTATTATTGAGAGGTGGTACTTCATTGACATGTTCCCCCTTTGTACCTGTTTCTTTCTGTCTCTCTCTGTTTCTTCATATTTTTAAGGCAGACCCTTTAGCATCTCTTGCAGTGCTGATTTGATGGAGATGTAATCATTTAGCTTTCTTTTGTCTGAGAAACTCCTTATTTCACCTTCCATTTTGAGTGAGAGCCTTGCTGGGTAGAGTAGTCTTGGTTGTAGGCCTTTGTTTTTCATTACTTGGAATATTTTTGCCATTCCCTTCTGGCTTGTAGTGTGTCAGTTGAGAAATCAGCTGATAACCTTATCAGAACCCCATGTATGTTATTAGCTGTTTCTCTCTTGCTGCTTTTAGGATTCTCTGTTTGTCTTTGAAATTTGCCCTTTTAATTATGATGTGTCTTGGAATGGGCCTGTTTGGGTTCACCTTCATTGGGACCCTCTGTGCTTCCTGAACTTGCATGACTTTTTCTCTCCTTAAGTTAGGGGAGTTTTCTATCATTACTTTTTCAAACAGTTTTCTATCCCTTGCTTCTCTTCTCCTTCTGGTGTCCCTGTGATATGGATACTATTGCATTTCATGTTTTCCTGCAGCTCTTTTAAAACCTTTTCATCCTTTTTCAGTCTTTTTTAAATTTTGTTGCACTATCTGGGAATCTTTTTCTACATTATCCTCCAGCTCACTGATCCAATTCTCTGCTTCCTCTAGCCTGTTTTTGATTCCTTTTACTGTATTCTTCAATTCGGAAGTTGTATTCTTCATTTCCTCCTGGCTCTTATTGATAGTCTTTATGTCCTTTTTAATGCTGGTATAGTTTTCAGTAAGTTCCTTGTAGCTTCCCTAGATTGGTTTGTAGTTCCCCTGGAGTTGTTTGTAGTTTCCTTTGAGCTCGCCAAGATCATTGAGCTTCTCTATCATCATTATTTTGAATTTCATATCTGATAGTTTACCGATATTTCACTTAGCAGTCTTTCTAGGGATCCCTTCTTTCCTCTCGCTGATGGACTATTTTACTTTGTCTCCCCATTTTAGGTGACTCTTTTTGTTTGTTTTTGCTTTTTAGATTGGGCTTTTTTGAGCTCCTGTCTTTGTGGTGTGGCCTTCTGTGGTGTAGAGGTGCACCATCTTTACCTCCTGGATCCATCTCTGGTGATGTCAGATCATTCCATAGTCTGGGCCTCGTCAGCCAGTTGGAGCCAACCAGAGATCTACTGTCTTTGTCTGTGCCCTTCAGTTTCTAATCCATTTAATCTGTGCTCAACTGTCAAATATAGGTACCGCTGGGGAGGACAGATTAATTCAGTATACTCCAGTCCATCTGTGATCAACCACCAGGCTCAGATGCCACTGGGCGGAGCAGATTGATTCCAGTGGACGGGACTGTGACATCCCGTCCCCCGGAAGCTGCTTGGATAGGTAGTCCACCTGCGGTGTGGGGAATGAGTCAGCACTGGGACCTGGTGGGCAGCTCCCTCATCTCTCTCCTCAAAGCCACTGCGTCTAACTGTCCCTAAGTGTCTCCATTCCATTCAGCCCTTGCTCTGCTGTAGCCTAGGGGAGGTGGGTGCCAATGTATATTCGTGCATGGTCGCTTTAATCATTTTCTGTTTAACTGTCTCAGGCTAGCAAACCGCGAGGCATTTTGCTTTTCACAGCTGGGTGCTATTTTACTCTCAGCCATGTTGCTGTAGCTGGGAGGCCCAGCCGGGGGACGCACCCTTCTCAGGTGGAGCCCCCAGCCCTATCCCTTTGGCTGCTGCCCATGGGGACCCAGCCAACCCTCTCACGTCTCGGCACCTCCTACCAGTCACGTTGTTATGAAGCGACCTCTTCTGTCTGGTTACAAGGCTTCTCTCCAGCTAGTGTTCTGTTGGTTATTCTGGATGATTTCTCCTCAATTAAGTTGTAATTCCAGATGGGTCCTGGGAGGAGATTAGTGTAGCTCCACTTAATCCTCTGCCATCTTGGTCCCCTCCTCTCATTAATTTTTTTATCAGTATGAACATGACAAAAACTATCCTTTAGTCCGGAGTATGATTTTGGATTGCTGGTGCTCACCTCTGTTTGGCTGATTTTTAACTCACATATTTTTTTAAAAAAGGAGACTATCCTTTTGGACAAATAATTGTATAATATCCCTGTGTGACTCTTTACCCAGATAATGGAAATTGTTCTATTATAGTATGATTCTGTTTGTTCTTAACCTTGCAGTACAGATCATGGTTTTCTGCTCTTTGATATCTCATAATATGAAAGTACAAACCAGGCACAAGTAGAGAATTGTTAGACGACCCATATATTTTGTAGTATTTTTCTCATATAAGTACTGCTAAAAAAAAAACCCTACCTATTAATTATGTAATGGTTATATAAGAAATTATTGTAGTACATGTTATTTACATACAATGTAAACTAAGTTTTTAATTTAAATTTTAACTTTCATTTTGAATTTTTAAAGAAGATTTTATTAGTTTTTAGAAAGGGGAAGGGAAGGAGGCAGAGAGGGAAAGGAACAAAAATGTATAGTTGCCTTTCACCTGCCTCCAGCTAGGGACCTGGCTGGAGACCTGGCTTACAACCTGGTTATGTGCCCTGACTGGCAATCGAACCAGCGACCCTTGGGTTCGCAGGCCGGCACCTATCCACTGAGCCACCAGCCATTTTGAAATTTTTAAGTCCAGAATCTTAAAATTTGCCAGCATGATGTCCCATCATCTTGAAACACTTTGTTTTCTACAATCAGACATTCTCTTACAAAACCACAATACAATCATGAAAATCAAGAAATTTATATATTACTTTCATCTAATTTGCACATCACATTTAAGTTTTGCCAGTTATTCCAATAATGTCTTTTTTTAAATATTTATTCATTTTTTAGAGAGAAGAGAAGGGGGGGAGAAAGGGTAAGAAACATCAGTGTGTTGTTGCATCTGGCCCACAATCTAGGCTTGTGCCCTGACCAGGAATTGAACCCCAACCCCTCCGTTCACAGGCCAGCACTTAATCCACTGAGCCATACCGGCCAAGGCCCCCATAATGTCTTTTATATTTATAGCAAAAAGGTTCAGGCTAGAATCTCACATTGCAGTTAGTTATTTCTCATTGATCTCTTTCCATCTGAAATAGTTCCTCAGTTTTCCTTGACTTTGATAACTTGGACCCTTTTGAAGATTATAGATAGGCTAATTATTTTGATGAGTTTACCTCAATTTGGGGTTTTATAACATTTCTTCATGATTAAATTCAGTTAATGTACTTGTGGCAGGGTTATCATTTAAGTGATGATATATCCTTATTGCATCCTGTTGGGAGATGTGATATTGATTTCCCCTATTTCTAGTGTTAATTTGGATCAGTTGAGTAAGGTGATGTTTGCCAGATTTTCATACTATATATTATTATCTTTAATAATTAAAATGTATTTATAGAGTAATAATTTGAGAGGATGTAAATATTCTGTCTTGTTAAACTTTCAGTATTCTTTTATATCAGTATGGATTAATGGAATCCTATTTTATTTATGATATGATCCGTTACTGTCATTATTTTGATTCTAAAATTGGCCTTGATTTGGCCACTTTCTGGCCAATTTCATATGTGAGTCCTTCTTTTTTTTCTGGTTCAAGAAATCCAAAGCCCATCCTGTACTTTGCCTACTTCAGCCCTGAAATCAGCTGGATTTTCAAGGAGCCCAACTTCCTTTTGGTGGAGACTGATACCTAGGCATCAGCAGCTAGGTGCTAAGTGGGCGCATTGCTAAAGGAGTATCAATGTTCCCAGGCCCTCTCAGTGGGCACAGCTAGGGAAATAATATGAATATAGTCAATAATGCACATGTATGTGCACATTATTATCTATATTTCTCTATCTTTATATCTATTGAAAGTCATGAGTTCATAACAATATCTCCAAATCTCATGTAATATAAAGGTTCATTATGTATAATTACCTTCACGCATAGTGTGGATATACCTTCACCTACCACATCCTTGAAATATTTACCTATTCAGTCAATCCCTGTGTATGTGTATAATGAATTGCTGGTTGTTTCCAAGCCCCTCTCCTCCTTATCAAGTAAATATTCTCTCGCTTGGATCCTGATATCCTTTGCTGAATGGTGCCAACCCTATTCCATACTTCATGTGGGTGCCTCCTCACTCTCCTTGTCATTGATCCCACATCAGGATACTTACCCTCTCACATGCTTGCCCCCCCCAACTCGGACTCCCCGAAGGCCCAACCTGCATTCCCACCAATGGACACCTTACCTTGCCTAGGCTCTGACACTCTGCAGTGGGCTGTCCCCTCAATGGTCTAAGCTGCCTCTTAGGAAGATACTTTTTTCTTCCTAGAGGCTTGACTTATATATATATTAACTTTAAGTTAAAAGAAATGGTTTGCCAGTTTATTTCTCCCTTTTTCTTCTATTCATCTTTCCTTCAAGTTGTTGTTCTTTACTATTTTCTCCATGGCATTTTATATTTTGTGTGATTTTATTTGATAAAGGGTCAGCCGTATAACTCTACATATTCCCAAAAGAGTCTTTCTGTGCTTTTTATAAAGGGTTTTACATAAAATTTTGCTATAATTGGTAGCCATAGAACAGCAAGGTATAATAGTTGATATGCTTAGTAGAGAGCAAGACATACCAGTTGGAGACATAGTACACATAGCAGTTGAAAGGTTCTTGTTTCATTTTCTACTTGAGTAAATTATTTCACCCTTTGGAACCTGCTTTGTAACTTGAGTAGTTAGGACCAGATCAGAAACACAGTAAGGAATGTGATCAGAAATCCATATAAGAAACAGCTATGATGATCTATATTCAAGAAAGAGAAGTTTGGACTAAGATTTGATTTTTTAAGAATCAGTAAGAGAAGCATTTCACAGATAAATACAGAGGACCATTTTATATATATGAAAAAATTCAACTTTATTAGTATGTCAAGTTATGCAACCTTAGAATTGGGTTTTTTCACTAACCTGATAAAAATGTTAAAAAATAGTATCTACTGTTGGTGCGGATGTTGAGAAATGAGGCCTTTTTAATACACTACTTGTAACGTAGAAATTAATACTATATATTTGAGGATAGTTTAGAAATGTAAATCGAAAGCCTTAAAAATATGCCTTCAAAGACTAAAACACTAACTTAAAATAATATATGTACCCCTGTGTTCATCTAAGCATTATTTACAAAGCCAAACTAAGAAAGCGACCCAAGTGCCCATTGATAGATAAGTAGGTAAAAAAAGCCATGGTGCACATATACTGTGAAATATTACTCAGCAGTAAAAAAGAAGAAAACGTTACCCTTTGTGACAGCTTAGACGACCTGGAGGGTATTGTGCTAAGTGACATAACTCGGTCAGTGAAAGACAGATACCATAGGATTTCAATTATATGTGGAATCTAAAGAACAATATAAATGACCAAGCAAAACAGAATAGACTGATGGTTGCCAGAGGGGAAGGGGGTTGGGGGACTAAGGTGAAAATGGTAAAGGGATTAAGAAATATAGATTGGTGGTTACAAAATAGTCATGGGGATGTAATATATAGCATAGGAAATATAGTCAATAGTAGTGTAATAACTATGTATGGTGCCAGCTAGGCGCTGGAAGTATCAGGCAGAACACTTGTAAAGTGTATGATTGTCTAACCACTATGCTGTACACCTGAAAATAATCCAAAATTATATTGAATGTAAACTGTAATTGAAAAAATAAAAACATTTAAAAAATAAAAACAGCATGTCCCAGCCCACCTAGCGATCCTGCTGCGCCTCCAGACAAGGCCTCACCAAAATGCCGTCTCAAATGGAACACCCCATGGAAACCATGATGTTCACATTTCACAGATTTGCTGAGAGTAAAGGCTACTTAACAAAGGAGGACCTGAGAGTACTCATGGAAAAAGAGTTCCCTTGATTTTGGAAAATCATAAAGACCCTCTAACTGTAGACAAACTAATAAAGGACCTGGACTGGTGCCAAGATGGCAGAGTGGGCTTCCAGAGCTTCTTTTCGCTAATTGCTGGGCTCACCATCACTTGTGATGACTACTTTGTAGTACACATGACGCAGAAGGAAAAGAAAAGAAGTAGATACATGAGCAGCTACTTCCTCCCTGATAGAATTCTCCCAATGGTTCACTTAAGGAATCTGTGCCACAGCTTCCCCCTATATACAGATTTCATGAGCAGATTGGGACCCTTAGAAAATGTACAAATAAAATCCCACCCCCATTTGCCAAGAGAAAGAAAAGCCAATTAAAGCCAGATAAGCTTTTGATTTTTATATTGCTTGCATCCTCTTGCCCTCAATTTTTAGTTCATAATTTAAAAAAAAAATTTTTTTTAATAAAAACATATGCCTTCATTTTGACAGTAATTTCACATCTAAAATTTTGTCCTAAGGGATGTTTATTGGTGATAAAAGTCCCCTAAGAATTTGTTGTAAATAGGACATATCTTTATGATGGAATACCATATAGCAATTAAAACCACATCTAATTTTTCATGATACCACTATTTAACGATATGGCAGAAGTTACAACTTTAAAGGAAGTTGTAGTAATGTTTTTACAATTTTTAAAATTATGTATCTCCACTCACTAATAGGGGTAGAATATGTACTCTGGAATGTTAAACAGTAGTTAGTTCGGAGTGGTGGTATTTTGGATGACTTTAATTTTTGCTGTATTTTCCTGGGAGCAAATTTAAACTTACCTACAACATCTTAGTTTGGTAGGTGTGATTTAGTTGATATTTTCAGGAAATAACAATGACCTTTTGAACCCTATTTATAACTTCAGTTTTTAGGGGTTTTTAGTAATGATATGAGATTGATCATTTATGTGGGACACATATTAATGGAAATTGCTCTGGCAATGTTTTAACATAAAATTCCAAGTATATCTTTAACCAAGTTTGAGGTTCCAAAACAAAATGCCTCATATCAATGAAATACGGAAAATATGAGGATTATTTACATGTTTATATGTTGAACATTGGAAAGAGGAGGTCTGACTGTATGCTTGATTAGATAGTATAAGCTCCCTTGTTATGCTGGACACTTTTAAGGACAGATATTTATCTTAATTTGCCACTACATTCCTAGCTTCTGCCATAGTGCTAAGCACAAGTAGACACTCAAATTTATTATTTGCTAACTGAAAGAAGTAAAGGGTAAATCACTAGATTATGAGGACAAGGAAGATAAAAAAGTGTAAGAAGAAGAATTGAGATAGATTAGAGAAACCAAAGAGGCTGATTTCTTTTAAATATTGCCTAGAATTTTCCTGTGTACTCTTTATGACAGTGATTTTCCCAGCATTATAGGTAGTGGATGCTTGCCAGAGATAGTGGTGTGGTATATTAACAGTTCTCTATCTGCAGTTATTGACTTCCTCAACAATTTATAGTTGAACAAAAGCCTCCCTTCCAGTCTTTCCTATGAGTATATTTCCAACCTTGCTGTAAAAGGGATATAAACTTGGATTTAGAGGCTTGAGATTCAGTTAGATTAACAAAGAGATGTCCCAAAGTAATTAAATACTTTGTGTCTCAAAGTGCTTCCACTGTTATATTTACAGCTGCCTCAGTTAATTATTAGAAAAATAGTAATAAGGAATGGGAATTTTAATTGGTTGGCTAAGAACTAGGCTGATATGTAGGTAAGGACCTGTTTTTTAGAAAGGGGGCAGTTGTGGTAAGGGAGGAGTGGGGAAGACAAGAGAGAAGGGTACCAAGAGTTAAATCTATCAGAACGCATTTCCAAAACTTACCAGATTGGTCCCTGCACTACCTCTATACTCTCATCATATTTTAATTAATTCTTACCAAAAGAATTGAACAATAGATTTCTGTATTCTTCTGCTGGACTGTAAGTTTCTCAAGTGTAGGCACTTTTTTTTTTGTTTCTGTTTTATGCTGAAAAATCTTTGTGCTTTGGTGTATATTTGGTGTTTAAATGCTCTTGAACTTAGGTTTAAATATTTCTTTGGTTTTTCAATACTTATTTGACTTGTTCATGTCATGTAGCTGTTTATTCATTCCTTCATATTTCATAAGTAAATGGTAAGCTAGGCACTGTGTTAGGTAGTTAACCAAAAGATCAGCTCTTTGCCTTTACTGAGCCCACATTCTATTGTTAATGACAGAAGCATAACTTCTCTAGGTTTCCTTTGGATTATTATAGTTTCTTTTCTCTCTTCTCACAGACAGCATGGTAAAGATGGATATGAATGAAGAAATGGAATCTTAGACACAGATTTTACCTCAGGCCAGGGAGAAAACTTCCTTCTTCCTCTGTCCTATAACACATCACTATTGACTCTAGGACTCAGAACTGCGTTACTATTTACACACTTCCCTGCAAGAACTGTCCACCATTTCTGAGCCAAGATGTTCTTGACAGCACAATTACAAGCAAAATGATCAAAAATCTTTCTGTCCAATTGGCTTATTTAAATAAGCATATATAGTTACCTTTTTACCACTAGATGGGGTTTCAGTAAATATAAGATGAAATAGTGTTAGCAGACAGTTAAAAATGGGCCACTAACCTGGATAGTTTCAGTATGTTACCTGTCCATAAGCTAATAACAGATCAGTAAGGTGTAAATATTTCTATAGATCAAATACCTTATGGACAAATAGATTTTGATGAATTAGGCTGAGGACCTGACCACCATGGACTACAATTTAAAAAACTTAAAAGCCTTCTGATAGATGTTTTGAAATACTAGCTCTCATCTTTCTCCTCAGACTTCAGAAGTCAAGCTTTTCATCCATTTATGGCTGCTTTTCAGCCACAGTTGTAAAGGCCAAAATACATGGTTTTTTTGTTTTTTGTTTTTTGTTTTTTGTTTTTGTCTTTTATCCTCTTAGTGGTGGAGTTCTGTGTGTGTGTGTGTGTGTGTATACATATGTATGTATGTATATTTATGTGTGTTTATATAAATTTTCAAGGCATTTACACAGGTGTTCATATTTAAGAAGCAATACTCTATTATAAAGGTTCTTAATAGTGACCAGATTTTTGGATGGCAATAACGTTACAGTCATTATTTGAGCATTGTTTTTTCTATGGCGTTTTCAAGAAATGTTTCAAAACTAGCCCTGACATTTATGGCCCAGTGGATTGGGCATCTCCAAAAGTAAAGGGTTGCTGATTCAATTCCCAGGGCACATGCCAGGGTTGCAGGCCAGATCCCTGGTTGGGGATATGAGAGAGGCAACTGATTAGTGTTTCTCTTGCACATCGATACTTCTGTTCCTCTGTTTCTCCTTCTGTTCCCCTCTATCTAAGAATAAATAAATAAAATCTTTAAACTTTTTTTTTTTAAAGATTTTATTTCATCATTTTTAGAAAGAGGGGAAGGGAGAGAGGCAGTGAGGGAGAGAGACATCAATGTATGGTTGTGTTTCACCTGCCTCCAGCCACAGACCTGACTGGAGACCTGGTTTGCAACCTGGTTATGTGCCCTGGCTGGGGAATCGAACCTGCGACCTTTGGGTTCGCAGGCTGGCACCTTATCCACTGTGCTACCAGTCAGGGTTAAATAAAATCTTTAAAAGTTTTCAAAACTATTAACAGTGGGAACCCCCCTCCCTTTTTTTTCAGTATCCTTGCCATGAAAAAAAGGACGTGATAAGTTGTTCAACTTATGAAATTCAACTTACATGTGAATTCTGTCAGGTATGTACACAATATTTGATATTTTTAGTTATTCTCAATATTTTAGAGTAAAAATTTTCATAGATTATTTCCAGATAAGTATTTTATGCTTTCCCATGAATGTAGATAAATATTCTAAGTGCTCCTTTAGTCATTTTGCTTGAACATATTGACAGTTCTGAAAACTCAAACCAAAAAATAGTACTTTATCACTTCCTAAATTTGTTTGGCCGCATACAGCCAAATAGTTCTTGTTATCCCTATTGGAAATGCTTTGGGGAACATTGCTCTGAAGAATTAACAGTGAGTGTTGAAAGGGACAGGGTTTTTTTTGTTGTTGAATTAAACACAGTTATTCTATATAATTTCTAAGAAAAAAGCAAAAACAAAATAAAGACCTATGAGTTGATAAAAGAAGTAATTGGGAACTTTAAATTGAAAAGTAGGAAAATATTCTTGACTCAGAAATGTCTTTCTGTAATTTTTTTGTTCAAATCAGCGTGCAAAAAGGTCATCATATTGCATAAAACCTCTTTTAACCCAAAACAGTTCTCCCTATTATCTATTCTTCCCATTTTTGTTCTCTATGCTATTTATTTGTTGAAGAGACCAGGTCTTTTGTCCTATAGAATTTAGCTGATTGCAACCTGATAGTGTTTAACATGTTTTTCTCTCGCCTGTACTTCCTATAGTTGGATCTACAAGAGGCTTGATTACATTCAAGTTTGACATTTTTTCCCCAAGAATAATTCATATGCTTTCTGTTGCACCATATCAAGAAGCATGTAATGTTTTGGGGGTTTTTGGTACCACTTTTAGTCATTTTAACTTGAGACTGACCACTAAGTTTAGGTGGTGGTGTCAGCTCAGTCCAACCATTATTAAGTCCCCATCACTTTTTCTCCTTATGGTTTTATCAGACACGGGTGATAGTTTTCTAGGTCTGTTATTTTATTGAAGGTTAAAGTGATGATTTTCTAACATTATTTCATTTTTTCTGCACTTTACTATGTAACAGAAAAGATTTATCCTGATAGACCAGGAATCATACTCTTTTTTTCTATAGTATAAAATTTGTGTGTTACACATGTATACACATAATAAGATAGAAGATAGGGTTAAAATGTCAGTAAGACTGTATTATTTCACATTCATTTAGGAAAAGTAATAAACTTGGTGACAATATAAAATTACTACATTTTGCCTTGACCAGCATGACTCAGTTGGTTGGCTGGGTGTTGTCCCACAAAGCAAAAGGTTGTAGGTTTGGTTCCTGGTCAGGGCACATGTCTGAATTGCAAGTTTCACCCTGCCCCAGTTGATGTGCATACAAGAGGCAACCAGCCAATCAGTGTTTCTCTTCCTTTCTTTTCTCCCTATCTTTCCCTTTTTAAAAATATAAATAAAATATTTTTTAAAAACAGATTACATTTTAAATTATTCTTTATTTAAAAAGAAAAAGCTGTACTGTAAAACATTTAGCCATCTCTTAATGTTTTACTATAGGCAATACAAGGACCTGTGGAATATGAGTGATGACAAACCCTTTCTATGCACTGCCCCTGGATGCGGCCAGGTAATATATAAATTACTTTAAATTATTTTGTATATTTATATTTGTTAAAACACTGATGACAGTATATGTATGTTGTCGCTAAAAGGATTTCATTACAATGTTTTGTATAATTTTGGAGTTACATGAAAACAAACCAGAAAAATTAGGGGAAGAAATTCTTTTTTTTCCTCAATAGTATTATTGTTTTTAAAATTCAATCTACTATGGGAAAAAATGTCTTATAATGAAAAAACAGGAAACCTGGACAAAATCCAGTTTAAAAGTATTTTCATTCAACCATTATTGGTTGAAAATCACTATAAATTGCCTCATTGGAAATGAGATGGATGTACATTATATTATGTGAAAATTATTTTATTTGCTGAACTCTTATGAAATTAGCTACTATTTACCTGAGAGCATTACTAATATATTAATGTTCTTAAGTCTAACATCTTTAATACATCGCATGTGTGGATGCATTTTCAGAAAATAATACTTCAATGTTGTTTCAGAATTTCAGTGTTTTGTAACAGGCTATTAGATTATCAATTTACTGCTGTTATAATTATTCTCATCTTAAAATAACTACAGGCACTAAAGAATTGAAGAATAAATGCAACGTCTAGTGAAATTACAGAGTACTTAAGTATACAAATTATAAATAAAAAAATAAGCATTTAAGTGTTTTGTTCTAGTAAATCACTTACTCCTTGAATTTGGTTACTGAGTTCAGTGTAAAGATAGGAGGTATTATTCAGGTCATCCATTTTCTGGAGTGTATTGAACAGACAACATGATTCTGTAATCCCCTGGATTATTGTGAATACAATATGTTTCTAGAGCCAGCTTTTGGACAATGACCAGTTTTGCTATGTTGTTTTAGGAATTATTCTTAGAAACTCATCTCAAACAAGCCCCTAATTCCTTCTTCTATCGTTCTCTTTAAATAGTAGTAACTCTTTGTTATTTTGTGATTGACTCTTTTACTAATACACATACCATTTTTTAATAAAAAGTAGTACATTTAAATTTGCTTAAATTCAATGGAACAAAAAGAAACCTATTGCTGACGATAAGAAATTTACGTGTGTATGTGTTTCATAAGAGATTGTTTCTTAAAAGACCTAATATTAAAAAATGGAAAACATTAAGAAGTTAGAATTGTTTTTTAGATTTCCTTTTGTGAAAGGATTTAACATTTATACTTCCTTCTCCATCTCTTGATGTCTGATTTGTTATGTTTACATTGTTAAGATTTGTAATACATTCTGTCTAGTAACCTGTACTTTTTATATTTGGTTAATTTTACTTCCAACTTACATAGTATAGATAGAGGACAAGGGGAAGAACTAAGTTTTAAGGCACTTCATATTTTGAAGTCAGCCAGAAAAAGGGGGAGGAGTAGCATAGGAGGCCAGAAGCAGCAAAAAAAAAAAAGAAAATTGTGTCCTGGGAGTCCAGTAGAAGTGTTTCAAAGTGAGGAAATAATGTAGTCATACAGTGATAAGGAAAGGTGAGAATTCAGTATTTACTATTTACTGTATTCAGGATTTAGAAATAAGATTATTAGGTGAGTAGTTCAGTGAAGTGGCACTGACAACATGTGATTGTAGTAGTTTAAAGAAAAGATGGGGAGAACCAGAAGAGAAGGAGACACTGCAAGACAGCTCTTTCTTAATTTATTTTTAAAATCCTCACCTAAGGATATGTTTATTGACTTCAGAGTGATAGGGAAGTTAGGAGGGAGAAAGAGAGAGAGAGAGAAAGCACACGCAAAACGTCTGTTGCCTCCCACATATCCCCTGACGGGGATCAAACCTGCAACCCAGAAATTTGTGCACCAACCGGGAATCAAACCTGCAATCCTTTTAATGTACAGGATGGTACTTCAACCAACTGAGCAACACGGCCAGGACAAGATAGTGCTTTCTTAGAGTTTAGCTGGAAGGGAACAAAAAAATAACTGGAGTAGGATTAAAGATGGAGCTTGTCTGTTTTGCATTTTGTAGTGGGAATATCACAGCATATTTGACACTGAGGAGAGAGGAACTGTTGTAGGATTTGGTCCTTAATAGGTAAAAGGATGAGGCTTGGTGCTCTAATGGAGGGACTGGCCTTAAATAATATCACGGGCAATTATTCCTTAGTAACAGAGTAAAAAGGGAGAAGGGGAGAGGTTTGGAAAGTTCAAATAGAGAAAAGAAACTATACAGACATAATTCCTTCAATATAGTCATCATATGGGGGGTAATTTCCAAAAAAATTACCTTTAGATGCTATTAAATAGCCTTAGGAGTGGCAAATTGTTAACTCCTTTCATTATTGAGGATACTGGTTAAGACAAAGACTCAATCTAATAACAGCTTGAACAGATTTTTTTTTTTAATTTTTATTTCTTAAATATATTTAACAGCCTGGAAGTAGGAGTTCCAGAGTAGGCTGACTACTCTCCTCAACATGTGGATTCCATTTGTAGGTCCAAGATGGCTGCTCTAGCTCCTGCCATCAAGTTCACATTCCAGCCACATGGGAGGGAGAAGGGAAAGCAGAGCACATACACACATTAGCTATTTTATGAGCATTAACTGGAAGTAATGCATATAATTTTCACTTATCCCTTTTGATGAGAACTCAGTCACAGGACCAGCCACCTTATTGCTTGGAAGGTAGAACATGTAGTCTTTGGGTGCCAGGTACTCAATTAAAATTGGAAAGTTCTTTTACTGAAGGAAAATTTTTGAGTAATAGAGGTTGAGTAGTACAGATTGAGAGACTAGCATTCTTTATCATAGTTCAGACATGATTTTTAATTTGGAGCCTGTATTTGGTTAAACTTGGGCACATAAGTCCTCAATGTTGTCAGTAGGTTCTGCAACTTTTATATGAAATGACTTATAACGAAATTTTATCGTAGGCAAGAATAGAAGGCTATTCAAGGACTTGCCATAATATTTTTAAAGCTTAAAATAAAGTTGCCAAAACCTGGAATTTAGTTATCAGTAATGTATCAGTATTGGTTTCTTACTTTTGATAAATGTACCACAGTAAGGTAAGGTAAGAACATTAGTGGGAACTGAAACTGGGTTCAGAGTATGTGAGAACTCTGTACCATCTTTGCAACTTATGTAAATTTAAAAGTTTTCCAAAATGCAAAGTTTATTCAATAATATAACAACAAAATCTACCCCAGAAACACACATTACCTATGAACTATGGAATGGAGCTTTCAAATATTAAATATATACCATATCCATTATTTATCTGTACCCAAACTTATTAGTAAAAGTGTTTGAGAAATTAAAAGGTTGATTAATAGTTGTAATAAAAACAATAATATTTTTTCACTTAGCTAGTCACTGTGCTAAGAAGCTTATATGGATTATATCATTTAATACTTGTAACAATCCTATAAAATGGGTGCTACTGGCCTTTTTATTGCAGGGGAGCAATTGAATGTAAACATTTAAGAATTACTCTGAGTCACAGAACCAGCAAGGATTGGAAATTAGTTTGTGCACAAACCTGCTCTTGTGTTCTATCTATAAACAGAATGTTCATACTTTGAGGTATATTTGAATACAGGTCTTTGTATATATCTTTCATTTAACAAAGTTTTTATTTCCTCTTAATAAAAGTTTCACAAAATGTTAACAGGCGTAACAGGGCAACACATGTGGAGCATTTCATAAGTCCTTCTCTTTATTTTTATTTTTATTTTTTTAAATTAATGTATGGTTGCCTTTTACCTGCTGCCTCCAGCTTGGGACCAGGCTGGAGACCTTGCTTTCAGCCTGGGTATGTGCCCTGACTGGGAATTGAACCAGCAACCCTTGGGTTCACAGGCCCGTACTCAATCCACTGAGCCACACCAGCCAGGGCTGTCCATCCCTTTTATTTTTAAAACTAAATTGGAACCATACTATTTGTATGTAATTACATTACATGTATTATAAGCATTTTTTGTGTTAATTGAAAACATGGGTTTAAGTAGTTGTGGCCTATTCTATTGCCAGAGCATGTTCCCATAATTTATTTACCCATTTCTCTAGTAATGGGCTTTGATAATTTCATAATTCATAAAAATTTTTAAATTAATACAAATTATGAGTATATAGAATAGCATATTATAACTTTATAATTCCATTATTAGAAACAATAGAATGATATTTTTATATGCATCTCTAATTTCTCAAAATACAATTTAAAAAATGTAATTAGCCCTGGCTGGTAGCACAGTGGATAGGGCGCCGGCCTGCGAACCCAAACGTCGCAGGTTCGATTCCCCAGCCAGGGCACATAACAAGGTTGCAAACCAGGTCTTCAGTCAGGTCTGTGGCTGGAGGCAGGTGAAAAGCAGCCATACATTGATGTCTGTCTCCCTCTCTGCCTCTCTCCCTTCCCCTCTTTCTAAAAATAATGAAATAAAATCTTTAAAAAAAAAAAAAAAAAATGTAATTACTTGGTCAAAGGTATACTCAATTTTGAGGTTCTTCATATCAAGCTAAACCAATTTATTATTCTAATAGTTTATTTTGTTAATGTTTTATTTTATTTATTTTTTAAAGATTATTATTTTTAGAGAGAAAGGCAGGGAGGGAGGAAGAAAGAGAGAGAAATGTCAATGTATGGTTGCCTGTCATCTACCTCCAGGTAGGGACCTGGCCGGAGACCTGGTTGGCAACCTGGTTATGTGCCCTGACTCTGAATCAAACCAGCGACCTTTGCATTCACAGGCCGGTGCCATTTCACTGAGCCACCAGCCAGGGCTATTTTATTCTAATAGTTTATTTAAGCACTAGTTTCCTCATGACCACTCCAGTTTTGGGTATTATTACTTTGTGGGGGAGGAACTACGTTTATTTCCTAAGGGATTAAAAATAATTCTGATATAATAATATCTTAACTGTTACTGATCAGAATAATAACCTGGCTAATGTCAACATCGTCCATGTGATAAATCTTGCTGAGAACAGGCATGAAATAGTCTCTCTTTAGATTTACATATTTCCCAGGAAATCAGAATTTCTAATAAGAATTGGTTTTGGGAGTGATAGTAGTGCAGATTATTTTTTTGTCATAAGTAAATGACAACTTGATTCCAAATTTGAATTTTAGCTTTAACACAACACACTTAATAGACTTAAATTTTAAATTTCAAATAGCTTTTTCTTTTTAAATTGATTTTAGAGAGAGAGAGAAACATCTATTGTTACACTTATTTATGCATTCATTGGTTGATTTTTATATGTGCTTGGCTGGGGATTGAACCTGTAATCTTGGCATTTCAGCCAACTGAGCTATCTGGCCAGGGCCTTAAATAAATAGAATTTTTAATTTAAATATATTCTGTTGATAATATTGCAGAGAGAGAGATCTGTAGAAATCAGTGCAAAACACTAACTGTTGACTCTGATGTTAACAGTTAACTAACAGGTGACTCTTTTTATTTTTAATATGTATTTTTTATTTTTTTAAAGATTTTATTCATTAGTTTTAGAGAGAAGGGTAGGGAGGGAGGTTACCTTTCACCTGCCTCCAGCTAGGGACCTGGCTGGAGACCTGGCTGGAGATCTGGCTTGCAACCTGGTTGTGTGCCCTGACTGGGAATCAAACCAACGACCCTTGGATTTGCAAGCCAGGACCAATCCACTGAGCCACACCAGCTAGGGCTAAATCAATCTCTCTCTCTCCTTCTCTCTCTCTCTCTCTCTCTGTTTTTGTTTGTTTTGTTTTGTTTTTTTGTATGCCTCAGTAACTATTAGGTATTTCACAGGAAGAATTCTGTTAATTTTTATTTGTTTTAAAGTAGTTAAAACAAATTGAATTCATCCAAGACAAAGTAGAATAATTTAATGAAAGATTCCTAGAACATTGGAAGTCTTCTATTTTATTAATACTTTTGGTAACACTTTCATTAAAATTTTTGTGTATGTGTGGAATGGTTTATACATTATAAACCATTTCATGAAGGAATTAAGGATTCATTTGATTTAGTGTATAAAGTTTCTGTGGAGGTATGTGTGTGTATGTGTGTGTGAATCAGCAACTTCCTAATATTGGATAGATCCTTCAACTAATATTCCTGACGACTTTATAACTCAGTTGAACCTATTTATCTGTTAAATAGGAATAATAATCTATTAGGTGTATGAATTAAATGTAGAATGACTGATCTCTTAGGAAGTTAATTCTAGTGTGTTCAAGCCTTGGAATTACAGATTTCTCACATATCAGAGCTTATCTCAATTTATTATAGAAGCATCTGATTCATATCCCTCCAACCTGTCAGGTTACCCTTCATTTTTTAACCTTTTAGGAGAGATGATTATTCTGGTCTACCTTTCTTGACTGCCTTTCCCATTATTTATTCAGCTGTATGCTCAAAGTCTTGTTTAATACAGTACTGTGCACGTTTCACATTGGACTTGTGTTCTCAATATATTGTTACAATTTTCTTCAAAACTTATTTTTAGAATAAATTTTTTAATTTGGGAAAGCAATTCAAATAAATTTTGCTAAAATTTTGGTTTAGCATGTACTAGCTACTTTATGAGAATTTGAAAAATGTTTTTTATTCACTCATATATATCCAGGGATGGGTGAAATTAGGCTTATAGTTGTAATGCAAATAGTACAATAACTAGTAAATAATAATACAAAAATAAACTGGTTCACATACAGCTGTAAACCTACTTTTGCCCACTCCTGTACATATCTCCTTGGTGAATGGCTTTTGACAAGGTTGCTTTTTGATACTGTCTTTAAGTTTCTTGTTAGAGGCAAGGAAATTTTCTTATATGACAATCAAGTTTAAACTCATCTGTATTAAGTGCCAATGTCAGTGTATATAAACCATGTATATAAATTATATCACTGTATGATCAATAGGTCCTTTATTAATAGCATTTAAGTAAATTTGATCTGGAGGTCCTACGTTCATATTTCTTGCATTTCCCATTTTAATATCAGTATGCTCTTAAATATTTTTTAGGGTCGGTTTAGCTGCTCCATTTCACTTCAGATCAATCTTGGTGCCATGTTCACATTTTATACAAAACATAATGTTCCTTATTCTTCATGTAATTGGTCTTTAATTTGAAAATTTGTGGTCAAGCCAATCCAAGCAGAAGATACTGGTAGAATAAAATTCCTGGGAGATAATTTGCCAAGTTCTTTTTATCTATCAATTATGCTGAGTTGGCCATTTCAAAATCTAGGACCACATTCACAAGTGGTTAATGATTCTCTTCTGTGGAGAGGCCACATTGTAGCATAAAATGAATTTTGCTTTAAGGTACATTTAATGTGGAATGTAAGACGTACATTTGAAAAATAATGTAGAATTAAAAGCAATGAAATTAATGCCTGTCAACTCTCCAAATATGTACATTGTCCAAGAGCTTTGCTATTCATCAACTTATCAAAGGATGGCTACTTATTTCTTTAAATTTGGGAGGGGTTTTCATAATGATAAAACATAGGATAATAGCACTTCAGTCGGGAAGAACTGGGTCATGGTCTCTGTGCCTTTAATTGGTGCTTAGCAGATGTTTAAAGAGTGAATGAATAAATCAAGGGATAGAGAAAACTTGTTGCATCTAACCACTCTCCTTTAATGGGACCACAGTAAGTTCATACAATGACATTTTTCCATTGGTGTGTACTATAACCTAAAGACTTAGTGACAAATCATATGTACTGTAATAGCAAAATAGGGCCAAATTAAAATGAAAGCTTAATTAACCTTACTGAACAGTTTCTGGTTTTGGTTGTTTTTTTGGTTTCTGTAGACTGGGCTTGAAGGTTCAACTGTTTTATTGTAAGGTGCTCATTCTTTGAATTTTTATTGAATACTTACTATATGTTAACTTTGGAGAAGCTCAAACAATAGGAGCTCAGCCTACTTAAAAGAACAGACATACAAAATTGCCAATATAATATTGACAGGTACTATAACCAAGGCATTGTGCAGAGCATACGGGGTATAAATGAGAGATTGACTGCTACAGATTAAAGATCTGGTTGGCTTGTTTTAGAATTATAAAATTTTAGAATAAAAAGCATAATGGATAAAAAAGCTTCATTCTTTTACATTGTTTTAATGTTAGCCTAAACCTACTATTTTTAGTTGCATGAAAAGAAATAGAATTGATTTGGAGGAAGGAGGGACCACACGAGAGGGAATCCATTTTGATGGTTTAAGGGAACTAAGTTCAAATACATATAATTTCAATACCACAATTTATAAGGATATAGCCTAGAGAGTGAGTTTAAGATCTGTTAATTTGGCACTTTACAATTATTGCTCTGAAATAACAAAAGAGGAAGTGGTCCCCCAGTTTTCAGTTATAAATGTTGCTTTAGTAAAGAATATCTTCATAAACCTTAATGTCCAGACATTCAGGAGATATTTAAATTATAAATTTATTATGTTGTAATCATAAATATTACCTTTAGCATTCAGGACCTATCCAAGTTAATTGTAACTTTAAAAATAAGTTTGCTTCATTTTTAGTTTAAGAATTGTGATGGAAAAAAGAAAAAAATAACAAGTTAAGATTTTATTTTAAAGTTACTGCATTGGTTGTTATTTCTTAAGTGATTTGTGACAGAAGAATTCTTTTTACATGTGGTAACATAAAAAGCCTGATTTATTTCTTAACTCATCCAGGAGTAATATTTTTATTAAAAAGTTGTTTTAAAAGTGGTAAGTAACCTGGAGTCTATGTAAATACAGTACTTCTTTCAGAAGTCATTACACAGTGGAGCATTTTTTTTCTACTATGATATGGCAAAAATTAATAGTGGTCTATTCTTCGTGTCCAATGAAATTTATATAAAGTTTCTTTGCTTTGGGTTTTATTTTTATATGCTCTCAAACAAGCTATGTGACCTAGTAATATATCGGCATTGGTTATTCTTGGGTAATGGATTTCTATATGATTATTTGAAATCTAGTTTGTTTACGTATACTAACAATAGATTCTTTTGTAGTTAACAAACTGCTATTTCATTGTTAATGGTGGTTTTACATGTTGTGGAAATGAATTTCCTTATTTTACTTATATGATCAAATTGAAAATCTTAACTATATTTTAAAACTTTTTGCCACAGCGTTTTACCAACGAGGATCATTTGGCTGTCCATAAACATAAACATGAGATGACACTGAAATTTGGTCCAGCACGTAATGACAGTGTCATTGTGGCTGGTTAGTATATGCTTTTATTAATAGCTTATATACATATTTCACCTGGATTGTGCACAATTTTTGTGTATTCTATGTAAATAATATAGTCTGGTGATACTCCAGTGACTTCATTTACAGTAAATGTTGGCAACATGTATTTTACCCATTACATCTCCATGTTTCCTTCTGACCATTCATTTCACTTTTTTGTATGGTTTTCAAATGTAGATTTCAATGTAAATTTTGTGGAAATTACTTAGGAACCTGGTAGCATTTATACCATCTCCAAAGTTTACTAGATAATTTAATAGATAATTAAACTACAAAATTTAATAGATAATTGAACTCGTGTGATGTTTAGTTATTGGTTCTTTTAGCTGTTCACACCTGGTCTATGGTGCTGTGTGAAGATAGAAAATGTTCATGCTCCTCCTGTTGGAGAAAGAGCATTAGCCAACTTGTTCATCAGGATTTTGTTTCTATTTCTTACTTTGTACTAAACATCTTTGTTAGTAAAATGCTCACCTAAATTCAGTCAGTGTTTTTGTATATTGATTCTGTGAACATACAAAACCGCCTAAGCAGAACTTACCTTTCACAATATGTGAAGAGAGAAGCTCAGTTTATGAATTTCTTTATTTTCCTCCATACTGATAATTGCCCCTTTTTTGTTATTTAAGTCTATAAGTACACATCTAAGTATAGGTACACACACATATGTAATTTCAGTAAATTTCATAAATTTTATAATTATGGTAAGAAAAATCTGAAATTTAATATATTTTTATAAATTTCAGACTTTTAACATCATAACCATAGAGTCACATATCATAATTCAAAATAACAATACTTTTCTCTTGTAAAGATGAGGTTGTTACACTTTGTAAATCTGTATATCTGAATTCTTAGTATTATTAATACTTTAAAATATTACCCAAATGTAGGGATCAAATTTTCATATGCCATCTTTGGAGAGAGAATAAGGCAAATATCAGATTGTTCTTCTAGTACTTTGAGCATCAAAATTTTTATAATGAAAAGATTGGAGGAAAAAAAAGAGAAAAAGATTAGAGGTACCAGAAAGTCCATAATTTATCAAAATATTTATGAAAAATGAGGGGAGTGTTCAACCTCTCTTCAATTCTCTTAAGTAAAAGGAAGCAGAAAAGAGTAAGGTGTGTGTTTTTATAGCGTGTTGTACCTCAGATATGAGCCAGAACCAAAAAGAGTCAAATAAGCAGTTAACAACAGCAATAACCTGGAATGTTCCCACTCCTAGGCATGAAAGGCTTTGCTTCTCTGAAACTGACTGCCTTAGAGCAATACCTCTCTTTGTAACTTTAATTCAAAAGTGTTTGAGATTGCTTTCTAGAAATTACTTTCCTGTTTGCATTTAATACAGTAGAAAAATAGAACATATTAAGGCACAGCACTTAATCATTTTTTTACTAACATGCCAAGGTGAGGTAGTTCAGCATTACTATATAAATAGATTGCATGATGTGTGTAATATATATTTGATGATCAACAGTCATAAGCCATCTGCATGTTTAAACAATTCTGCCTGTGTTGACTTTTCTCAAGCTTGACCATTCCAGTACTCACTGATAAAAGTGATTTATGTGTATGTGTTTTAGTTTTTAAGACTTTTCTCTCCCTTTAACACAAATTAGGAGCCTTTTGTTGAGTCTAGATAAGTAAACCCCTTAAATGTGAACTGAAGACTCAAATTTATACTCAGTTTACTGATTCAGTCATGCTAGACCTAAGCTGATTAATACAGGTATGATGAGCCTTTGTCTAATACAGTGTTAGAAATCTTTTGGGGGGTAGGGGATATGTATAAGTTGCAGACTAATAGGAAGAAGGATGGCACAATAGTCTCTTTAGTAATTCTGTTAATACTAACAGTATCTGAGGTAGGCGTACATTATGTGTAATGTGTGTGACAAACAGTCATTTTAGGGTTAACTACATATGTAGTAAACCTATTAGTCCTCATATAATACACTATTAGTATATATGTGGGGACAAAAATAAAACAGTAAATAATGCTCATTTGAGAGGCAACAATTAAATATATTTCACAAGATTTTATGAGTATTTTTATCTTAAACAAAGAATCATCCTAATACTTTTATTTAGTTTAAGCTACATTCATTATATAACCTATAAAGTTGATGCCCTAAAACAGGGGTGTCAATCTCATTTTCACGGGGAGGGGCCACAATAGCCTCCCAGTTGCCTTCAAAGGGTCAAATGTAATGTTAGGACCTAATACATGTAACTACTCCTTAACAGTTAAGTGAGCCAGGTAGAAACAAGGTGGAGGGCCGGATTCAGCCTGCGGGCCTTGTGTTTGCCACCCGTACCCTAAAAGATATAAATGAATAGAATTTGAATGTGCTACCAGCTCTGATCAATGTGAATAAATAGTCCTGAAATAATAAGGCTTAACAAGCAAAATTAATTATTTTGCTGTTTTTTATTACACGTGGATCTTTATAGTCATCCTGTAACCAACATATGTACACATGTACATCCAGTTACATGTGTTAATGCACATAGGACGAATAAAATTCAAATATAGTGAAACTATTTCAAGTTCTGAGAATATAAATTTGACTTACTCCTCTGCTGCTTAGAAATTAAACTAGAACAGTCCATAAATATGGAACTCTTAACATAGCCAGCTCCTCATACAAGCTTGAAAACTTCATTAAAATAGAAAATTAGCTTCAACAGGTAGTAATAAAAGTGGTTTTGTTTTAGTTTTTGTTGTAGGGCTCTTATTTTAACCCTTTTTTTTTCTTGTATTTTGATTTACTTGCTAAAGATTGTTTTAACTTAAGTTTGCTTTTATAATAGATTATGAACACTAGTGGAAGGGCTACATTAGAGTGAATATACATGCTCTAGTCTCAGTTTTCCCCTGAATGTATTTCAAACATTTTGTGTAATTTATTAAAAGTGTCTTACTGTCTTGATTAATAATAGTTGGTCTGTGAGTAAAGGATATTTGTGCCACTCTACTCAGAAGGTGTGACTTGAGGAACAAGAAGGACTTCTTCTTCCATGGTTCATAAACTTGGAGGAAATATCTTGAACTAAACAGGTACTTAACCAAATTTTGTTTGCTTTAAAGGAAGAGGACTTTCCAAAGAGAGAATTAACAACTGACTGAACCAGTGCTGCTAATTTGTTAATTTACTACGTATATTTTAGGGTTCTGTATGATATTTAAATCTGTGCAATTGCTGCTTGACATTTATTTCAGATCAGACCCCAACACCAACAAGATTCCTGAAAAACTGTGAAGAAGTGGGTTTGTTTAATGAATTGGCAAGTCCATTTGAGAATGAATTCAAGAAAGCCTCAGAAGATGACATTAAAAAAGTATGTTGCTAACCATAGTATCAAAGAGTACTTCTGATAAAAAAACAATTATAGTTTGCACTTACTGTCTGTTTTTTAACTTCTAACCTTTTTTAATGTTTACGTTTATCTTAGATGCCTCTAGATTTATCCCCTCTTGCAACACCTATCATAAGAAGCAAAATTGAGGAGCCATCTGTTGTAGAAACAACTCACCAAGATAGTCCTTTACCTCACCCAGAGTCTACTACCAGTGATGAAAAGGTTAGAAAATTGTATTTATGGTAAAAATACAAACTATGTGGAAAAATTAGCACCCTAAAATTAATATTTGATCTACATAAATATTAAGGGAATAATTATATATAACTCACTGTCAGGTTGTAATAGTTTTGTTTGTGAAAGTTTTTGAATACATACAGAAATGTCAGAGAAAGAAGATTCTATCTTTATAGGTAGCTTTTTATTACACACTGAATATTTATAAGGGAGAACAGTCATTTTTGGATAAAACTTATTTTTAAAAGGATATATAAATATGAATTTAACTTAATTTTCTGGGTTTTGCTATTTTAATTTTAACAACTTTTATACAGTGACAGCTTAATTAAGAATCTTTACAGTGAGAAATTGAACAAAGTTTATTTAGGCTTTTAAAGGGTTAGTTTTTTTATTCTCAGCAATGGATCTTGGTTAGCAGCAGCTAAGATGATATTGTTACCATGGTAGTATAAGGCCTTTAGTAGGTGGTTTAGGGCTTCATTCCTGGGTCTTGAAAGCCTGGTAACTTAGAACCACCTGGGCTCTCATCTTATATTTCTTATGTCTAAATCAGAGCCCTTGATTCTTTCCATGGTTTTTCCTATCTTGGTATATTTTCTTCCAATTCATCTAATTTATCAAGCCAAGAATCCTCAATATTTTCTTTTCCTTCACACTGAAACCAACAGTAAATCTTTTTAGACCTACTTCCTGAATATATCCATTTATCCTCTCCTGTCTTCAGTGTTACCACTTTAGTGAAAGCCATCATAATAAACTGTAAGTCACTTCCCTGCTTGAAATCCTTCAGTGGTTTGTCATTGCATTTAAGGTAACTCACACTCCTCCTATTAGCACTCATTGATCTGGATTTGTCTGCCCATCCAGCCCCATCTCATGCCACTCTAGTTGGTGTATTTATCAAATATTGCAAGCTCTTTCCTGGCTAAAGATACTACTCTTAGTGTTGATTCCTTCTCCCTAAAATATTCTCTTTATCCTTTAAGTATCAGTTCAAATACAGTTTTTTCAAAGAAGTTCATCTTCACTATCTAAAGTAGCTAACTCCAACCTTCTATCAGTTAATCTTTCATTTCATTACTTATGTTGTACTTACACAGTATGGCACGTTCTAGTCTGTAATTTTGTTTTATTGTCTGTCTCTTCTCACTAGTTCTTGAGAGTATGTTATAAATTCTCAAACTTGTTCAATAGATGAAGTTCCAGTAATAATAGTTTATCTTTCTATGTAGTTTAATAGAATTTGGTAATAAGTGCAGCATAAAGGCCAATTCAAAGTACATAGCAACCCAATTTTTATACTAACTAGTTAAGGAGCTCTGGATGAAGCCCTTATCTGTTTGTTTCCTAATCCGTAAAACTGGGGAAAAGCTATCTGTAAGGTCCTGACTAAGTTACAAATTCTGTGTTTTTCTTTAATTTGGAAAGTTTTCATGTCATTACCTGTTCATTTTATAACTTTAATTACACATTTTATATTCAAGATACCACTATTTTTTGGCCTTTTGATATGAAGAAATTATTAATAATGGAGGGGTACCTATCTAAAGCAAACCTTTGCATTGCTTTAAATTTTTTTTATCTTCTGGGGAGGACTTGCTTATTGATTTTAGAGAGAGGGGAAGGGAGGGAGAAAGGGGGAGAGAAACATTGATGTGAAAAAGAAACATTGATTGGTTGCCCTGACCTGGGACTGAACTCACAACCTAGGCACATACCCTGACTGGGAATCAAACCTGCATCCTTTTAGTTTACTGGATGGTGATACAACCAACTGAGTCATACCAGCCAAGAGACTTTAAATGTTTTTTAAAGTATTTCTATTAATTTGTGTCAGCCATAACAGTTTCCCTGGACCCCTTTCCTTTTTTTACCATATAATGATAGAGCAGAATCAGACAATCCCTTCTGGATTTTAAGTTTTGCCAATTCCAAGAGAATGGATTTTTTTTTTTTTTTTAATAAAATGCTCATGATATCTTAGCCAGGTTGTTCTGTCTAACTTGTTTTTGTATTGATAGGAAAGCCAGTTGCACTGAAAAACCACTCTGATGTTTTTAAATTAAAATATGAATGTAGCATTTGAAACTTTAGAACTGCCCCTAAACTTTTCTTTTAATTCACTTTAGGTATTATTTACTTTTGGGGGTATTAAGTATTATCCTGTGGATGCTTTTTGAAGCATGTTATATTCTGTTCATTAAGGTACATGAATTGACTTGCATTTTAAAATTCTACTCTTTCTCATTACTAAATAGGAAGTACCATTGGCACAGACTGCACAACCAACATCAGCTATTGTTCGTCCACCATCATTACAGGTTCCCAATGTGCTGCTTACAAGTTCTGACTCAAGTGTAATTATTCAGCAGGCAGTACCTTCACCAACCTCTAGTACTGTAATCACCCAGGCACCGTCCTCCAACAGGCCAATTGTGTAAGTCATTTGAGCCAGTCTTTGACTTATATGAATTATTAAGTTTTCATTCTTATATTACTCTTCAAATTGTGTATGTACATGAGAGGGAGAGAGCCACATTCTGCAGGCTTTGATTTTCGGAAAAAGTACTTGGGTAGTCTCTTTTCTTTTTTAATATACAAGATGTGTGTGTTTATACGAGGTTTATCCAGAAGGTATCCAGCCATGTAATATGAAAAACAGAGACATTTATTAAAGAAGATGCAAGACACATAAGACAATGACACCTCAGTTCCCTTCCAAGTAGGCATCTTGGAACCTTACAGTTCTCCCCATTGCCATCAGCTACCTCATTGTATTTTCCTGAATCTCATTGATAGTATGGAATCTCTCCCCTTCCTAAGGTGATTTTAGTTTTGGGAAAAGCCGTAAGTCTACAGCCAAATCTAGGCTGTAGTGGGACTGAGTTGCCCAAGTGATTTGATGTTTTAAAAAAAACTGCACGAGACGTGATACACAAGTGCATGTGGTGTTGTGGTGAAGCTGCCAATCACTCTCCTTGGCTGCCAGGTTACATTGATGTCGTGTAAACCATTCTTGTTATATTAACAATGGCTGGACTTGTTCCAGACAGACCTAATACATATAAACTAAAAAATAAATACCTAAAACTTAGATGTTGTTTCTTTTAAAGAGGTAACTTTTAAGAGCTTTCTGATAAGAATCTTTTTTCATGTAATATATTGGAGAGTGTCCTAAGTAAATCTATAAACTTTTCCTTTTTTTTCCTGTTTTTGTTCTTCCCACACAGCTGCATGTATTATGCATTTAAGATGCAATTAAAAGTAATTAAATTTTGCAATTTGCTTTTCATTGGTTAGAAAATTTGTTTTTAAATGATATGGTAACAGGAATAAAAATATTCTGATGGTTTTAGAACTGATTGATACAGAGATCTTTATTCTTTAATCTCCCTTTTGTTTTTCTTAGACCTGTACCAGGTCCATTTCCTCTTCTGTTACATCTTCCCAATGGACAGACTATGCCTGTTGCTATTCCTGCATCAATTACAAGTTCTAATGTGCATGTTCCAGCTGCAGTCCCAGTGAGTTTGAGATTTGGACTCTCTAAATAAGTTTGTTACAGCAAAAGTTATCTTCATAATCAAAATATATACTTAGGGCAATTTGGTTTACGAAAATGAATTCCAAAAAATACTTATCAGTGGCAAGTAGTATTTACTCTTTGGTATTTGTAATGATAATATGTACCATTCGAGGGAAACATAATTGGATAAAAAACATTTTTCATCCTCCAAAAATCTTGTTTTGTATTTTTAATATTAATGTTATTCCTATCAACACTTTTCAATTTGACTAGATTTGTAGAATTTAAATATTAACACAGATTTCTTTAAGGGGGGGATGTTTATATTAGAACACTTGTCAGAGATACAAACTCCTTGATATTTCACATAGTGTAGAAATTGTTTATAAAAACTCTGAATTTTATAGTCAAGTTGGGTTTATACAGTTATTTTGCTATTCAGACATGTGACAATCTAAATAATTTAAAACAATAGTTATTTGAGGGACATGTTAATTATATAAATTTTAAAAGACATAGGCAATACCTATCTAATCATAGTATTTAATAATTTAATGACTATTTAAAAACATTCTTTGGAATAATGTAAGTTAGAAATAATTTTTTTTTCCTGTTCTCACATGTCATAAAATAGTTTTATTCACAATCTACAGTTAATGTCTTCATAATTAAAGTCTTCATCAGAACCACTTTTTAAGACATTTGGCACTCTTCCGAAACATATTATTTTCATTTTTACCTAAATAATTTCAATATAATACTTTTTTTTTATCTATTACTCTCTTTCGGAAGACTTATAGATAGATAATCATTTACTATATGGATTTTAAAGAAAGATTATTTTTATTTTTAGAGAGGGAAGGGGAGGGAGAAAGGGAGAGAAACATTGATTGGTTGTGTCTGGTATGCCCCCAACTGAGGTCTGGGCCCGCAACCCAGGCATGTACTTAGACCAGGATCAAACTGGCGACCCTTCACTTTATGGGATGGTGCCCAACCAACTGAGCCACACCACACACCAGTCAGAGTTATTGCATAACTTTTAAAAGTTATTTATTTTTTTAAAATATATATATATTTTATTTTTTTTTTAAGATTTTATTTCATTATTTTTAGAAGGAGGGGAAGGGAGAGAGGCAGAGAGGGAGAGAGACATCAGTGTATGGTTGCTTTTCACCTGCCTCCAGCCACAGACCTGACTGGAGACCTGGTTTGCAACCTTGTTATGTGCCCTGGCTGGGAAATCGAACCTGCAACCTTTGGGTTCGCAGGCCGGCACCTTATCTACGGTGCTACCAGCCAGGGGTAAAAGTTATTTTTAAAAGCCTACTTCCAACACCTTTAGTGAAATTATACCAAGAATAGTACTAAAATTAATTTTAAATACTTATTTTTATTGACTCTTCCAAGTGACATTTCTAAATATCCAGAATTAGCATTGACTGAAACAATTTCAAGATTATGTGATCTTTAAACAGAACTTCACTGTTCAAAATGCATTATTTGAGAAACTTTATTAGGACTAAATGTAAGGTGACTTCTTCCTCTTTTCTGAGGATATTGTTCAGGAAGAAACATTTTTTCCCTGTATTTGAGATTTATGGTTATTCTGTGAAATGGACCTATGATAAAAGAAACTGAAATGAAAAAGATGTGTATATATATACTTTAATCACACAATAGATAATCACTTGGTGGTAGTACTAGGTTTTAAAAAAAGGCAAAAAACAGCCCTAACTGGTGGCTCAATGGATAAGGTGCCAGCCTGTGAACCTAAAAGTCACTGGTTCAATTCTCCAGTCAAGGCACATAACCAGGTTGCAAGCCAGGTTGCAAGCCAGGTCAATACCTGGAGGCAGGTGAAAGGCAACCACACATTGATGTCTCTCTCCCTCCCCTTCTCTCTAAAAATAATAAAATATATTTAAAAAAAAAAAGGCAAAAAACAAAATGGAAAAATCTGTGGCAGGTTGTTAGAGAAATTATTAGAGGTAATCAGGGTTTTTTTGTTTTTTTTTTGTCATTATGCAGTATGGTAATACAGCAGACTATTTTTATATATTTAAGAAATCTTACATATTTTAGAAAAGCATAAGTCATTGTTGAAATTTTTTATGCCTAGTTACAAGATTTGGCACTTTCACACTCAAAGGAAGTGTGAGAGATATGTGATAAGTTGTGTATCAGTTGCTTTGAATACTGTTTCTGTAAGAAGAAACTTTTTTTTAATTTTAATATTTTTAGAGAGAGGGGAAAGGAGGGAGGCAGAGAGGGAGAGAAAGAGAAACATCAATGTATGGTTGCCTTTCACCTGCCTCCAGCTACAAACCTGGCTGGAGACCTTGTTATGTGCCCTGGCTGGGGAATCGAACCAGCGACCTTCAGATTCGCAGGTCAGTGCCTATCCACTGAGCCACCAGCCAGGGCAGAAGAAACCATTAAAAGGTGGGAAAATTGAAGATTAGGGAAGCAGATGTTTCAGAAATTGATAACTTTCGAAGGGTAAATCAGTGTAAGATTGATAAGGGTTTAAGACAGAGATAGAGCTTTCTATTTTGAAGTCTCTATAGCAGCCATTGTGAAAATAAAGTACAAATCTCATTTTGAATATATTCTCTAACAGTTATTTTTTAATATCTTTGCACAGCTTGTTCGACCAGTCACCATGGTGCCTAGTGTTCCAGGAATTCCAGGTCCTTCCTCTCCTCAACCAGTACAGTCAGAAGCAAAAATGGTAAATAAGATTTTATGTGTTCTGTCCATTTCTCGAGCCTGTTTTGAAATAGTTTTTTTCATTAAAGCCTACTTCAAAAATACAATTTAGATCACATTTTGTAAAATTATGGATTATATTACACTATTAGGAGAACCAGAAAATTTGGAAAAGGAAACCTTTCACTAGCTTGGTGACTAGTTAGTGGTGCTTTAAAATAAATGGATGGGTGGGGAATACATTTCTAATTGGTGTCTGGTTTTTGGCTGTGGCTTGTTAAACAAGCTGTCCTCCTGGTGGAGGCTAGGAACGTTACAGCTAAAACTAGACGTAACCAATCTGAAGGTAGTGCTGATAAGTAGTTTTAAACAGTGATATAAATCTATAGACCAATATAACAAATTCTGAAATGGTATATGAGTTAGTAATTTAAAGGAAAACCATATTTTTGAGTTGTGTTTCAGACACTAAGAAATTGGGTTTAAGAAATGAAATAAAGATTAGGAATCAGGGAACATATTATAATTTTAATCATAATTCTGCTATTCATTAACCAAGTCACTTTAACTTTTCTGAGACGCATTTTTCTCATTTGTAAAATAAAGGGATTAAACTTAGATTTCTGGGGTTTATCATAGCTCCAAATCCTATAAATTTGCTAATTTTCTTCCTAAAAGACATGCAGCTGCTGCCTTTTTTTCTTTTTTTTTTAAATACTCTCTCCCCATTATGTCTTAAATTTCATCTAGTATCTTTACTTAAAATGATGGTATACCCTACTTTATATCATGCATAAATGAAAGAGGTATTGTGATAATCCCTGAAGGATAAAGCCAGAATTTTGAATCATGGCTTTGGGCAGAGAACACTGTTTCCTCCTGTTACTTTAGTTGTGAACCTTTGAAGGGTGGTAGGACCTGAGAAGGCCTTCAATGCCTATTAATTCATGATACTCTTTCATATGGTGTCCCCAAGAGTATTTTTGGGGTCATTCTGCATTTATGTGTGCTCAGTGACATCCCTGAGCTAACTGGTATGTGGGCTATTAGCCGCCAAATTCCCTGACTGATGCCAAGTTTCAGGACGGTGGTAAAGTAACTCCCTTGGAGAAGCTCCCTGTGGTTTGTGGGGTGGGAGTAAAGACAGCCGTTTCTTTATGCTGAGTTTGTACATAAAGTGTGTGGTTTTCCGTTTCAGCTTTGAGAAGAGACATTACCGGAGCCATATGCCAAAACACAAAGAAACTAGAATATCCCACTCACCTTTGGGGATTGAATGCCAGAGTCCCTTGCATTATGCCATGGTCCCCATGTAATTTCAGAATGGGAATTAGAGGTTCTTTCCCTCCATAACCAACTTGCAGGGCAGCCAATGGCTAGGCTAGTTTTCCAAAAGTCTACACAATAAAATGTCTCTTCTATGCATTGTCAACTTTTTTCTCTCAGTGTAATTCTCCCTCTATAGTCTTAAAATACAGGGTGCACGCGATACATTGGCAATAACTTTGCATCTTCTTATTTCATGTGCTTTGTGTTGATTTTGAAAAACTATGTTTCTAAGGTTATGATTTAACATCATTGTTCCAGTTATAAAGTATTAAATTCTGAGAGCAACCATCATGTCAAAGGAATACGATGTTAGAGCAACCATCATTTCTGGACTGCCTGCAGGGCCAACTGCTAAGGAGATTGAGGGCTTCAATAACATCCCTTTACTTACAGTTTACAACGTGAAGAAAGTGTATGATGCTGATCCTGATGTTGCCACACCAACAAGGAAAATGCATAAGGTACGCAAAGATTGCACAAGTCCAGATATTGTACACAGAATCCAGGAGATCATCCATGAAGATCCAGGAAAGTCAGTGCACTCCATAGCAAGAGAACTGCAGATGTTGGATGCAGCAGTTTGCAAAATTATTGGTGAAGATATCGGATACAGATTGTATGTTCTTAGACGAGGCCAGTTTAGGACACAGCAAAGGAAAAGCACTTTGAAAGAGCAAGGAAATTGCTAACAAAATTGAAAAACCCCAAAGAAAAAAAACCTCTGATTTTCTTCTCAGATGCAAAGAATTTTCATCAGGACCAAATAGTCAACAGAAGAAACAACAGGTGGCTCTGTGAGAATCTTAATGAAATCTCAACTGTCATGAAAACAAAATTTCCTGCTACAGTGATGGTGTTAGGTGTTGTCAGCAATGAAGGAGATATCATGACCCTGCATTTTTTTCCAAAAGGCTTGAAGGTGACTGCTGATGTTTACCTTGACGTTTTGAGAGAAGTAGTTGTACCCTGGATAAAGCAAGTTGCGAAAGAATGTCATTTTATCTTCTAACAGGATAAAATGCCCCAGCACAGAATGCCAAAAAGATGCAAGAATTTCTCAATGTCAGTGTTCCTGAATTCTGGTCGAAGGAAATCTAGCTGCCTAGTTCACCAGATGCAAATCCTTTAGACTATTATGTATGCAGCGTTTGTGAGAGAGAAGTTAAGGAACAACCTCATTCCAATAAAGAGGCTGTTAAAGCTAAGATTGAAAACATGATGATGTCCATGGATAAGGAAAAGTTAGTGTGCTCAAGATTCTGAAGTCGAATCAACTCTATTATTGCAGCACATGGAGACTTTTTTGAACAATTTTTAAAATAATGACTATGTTTATGTATTTACATATAAGAATAAATTTATTTCAAAATTAACATTTTTGTGGTATGTTGTTTGCTAAAATTTTGCCAATTTATCACATGCACCCTGTACTTCAGGGCAGTTTCTTCTTAACAATAATGGATCATTAGGAAATCAATAAATACTTATTAGGCACATATTATTTGCTTCACTTTAATCCTGGACATTATATTAATGGTATAAATTTGTACACGTAGAACCAACCATTATATATTGCAAGTCTTTAAATTTTTATTGCTGTTCTCCTTAGTGCAAATAATCCATCTGAAATTGGCATGTGATGACTTTTTATTTATTTACTTATTTTTTAAATTTTATTGTTGTTGTATTACATCGATCCCCTTTTTGCTCCCCTCTGTCCCCCTCCCCACCCACCCATTCCCCCCAAAGTCAATGCCACCTGTTGTCCATGTCCATGGTTCCTTTATACTAGGTTCTTGTCTAAGCTGCTCCCCTTTCTTGCCTCTGCCACCCCCTCCTCCCAACCCCTTTCCCCCTGACCATTGAAGGCCTATTCGTTGTATTCATATATTTGGTTCTGTTTTGCTTGTTGTTAGTTTTGCTCATTATTGTCCCATAATGGGTGAGATCATATGATATTTGTCCTTCACTGACTGGCTTATTTCACTAAGCATAATACTCTCCAGTTCCATCCATGTTGTTGCAAAGGGTACCAGTTCCTTCTTTCTTTCTGCTATATAGAATTCCATTGTGTAAATGTATCAAAGTTTTTTGATCCAATCATGCACTGGTGGGCACTTAGGCTGTTTCCAGCACTTGGCTATTGTAAATAGTGCCGCTATGAACATAGGTGTGCATAGGTTCTTATGAATTGGTGTTTCAGGATTCTTTGGGTATAGTCCAAGTAGTGGAATTGCTGGATCAAAAGGCAGTTCCATTTTTAGTTTTTTAATGAAACCCCATACTGTTTTCCACAGTGGCTGCACCAACCTACATTCCCACCAACAGTGTATGAGGGTTCCCTTTGCCCCACATCCTCGCCAACATTTGTTGTTTGTTGATTTGCTGATGATTGCCATTCTGACAGGTGTAAGGTGGTATCTTATTGCGGTTTTAATTTGCATCTCTCTGATGACTAGTGATGTTGAGCATTCTTTCATATGCCTCTGGGCCCTTTGTATATCTTCCTCAGTGAGTTGTCTGTTCAGGTCCTTTGCCCATTTTTTAATTGGGCTGTCTGTCTCCCTGGTGTTGAGTTGCATTAGTGATGACTTTTTAACAAGAAAAGCTACCTAACATCTGAATGAATAAATAGGTAGCTGAGGAGTGTCAAAATTAGCTGGTTAATGATTGCAGTGAGAGAACTTGAAAACTTGAGTGGGAGATTTTTCATATAACAGCTTGTTTAGGTCAAAGCTTCAGAAATACTAAGATGAATCTTCACCTGATAACCAAAGAACTTCACTGGGAATGGTTTTTATATTTTTTACTTTAAACATATTGTCCTAATGAAAAATTTGATTAGTGAGAACTGAGAATAGAAATGGGAGTTAAAGAGATTGTATCATTGTACCCTGAATCTAAAAATATTTTTACATGTTCAGTGGGCTTTTTTTCTACAGATTAATTCAAAAGAACAAATCTGATTTAAATAAATACCCTTGACTAACAAGAGTAAGCCACGTTTGTAGAAACTATTAAATTTAACTCTCCCCTAAATAACTTTCTCTATTACCAGGAAATTAATAATAATAAAAGTGTTTTGTTTGCATGTATATTAACAAATTCCAAGGCTATAATGTTCACAAGTTTATATATGGAAAGCAATCATTGGTAGAAGGCCCCCAAATAGCATGGGGAGTCACATATTGCCCCACTTAAATTTAATAATACAAATAAATTTCTTAGAAGTTTGCTAATGTGACGTAGCTATATTTAGATAATTGCCTATTTTAACTGGGATAATAAATGAGTTTGTCCTTTTTAAAATTAAATAAAAAGACTCATCAGGGGGAAGGGGAGAGGAAGAGGCAAGGAAGGGGAGCAGCTTAGACAAGAACCTAGTATAAAGGAACCATGGACATGGACAACAGGTGGGATTGACTTTGGAGTAATGGGTGGGTAGGGAGAGGGACAGAGGGGAGCAAAAAGGGGATGGAATACAACAATAATAAAATTAAATTTTAAAAAAAGACTCAGAAATTAGAGTATTTCCTTTTAACTTTTCATTATGGAAGGTTTCAAACATATACAAAATAAACAGGATAAAAGGATGAACTGCCATATACCTGTCACCCATCTTCAATTATTAGCAATATGACTACCATTGTTGTTATAGCTATACCTCAGGTCACTCCCTACTCCCACCCAATTATTTTTAATAGGCATTTTTCATGTAAAACTTTAATAAATTGAAATGAACCAATTTTAACTGTAGTTTTGGTAGTGCATTCATGTAAATCAGACCCTTATTATGATATAGCACATTAATGTCTACTCGGAGAGTTTATTTTCCTTTCCAATCAGTTTACCTCCCCCAACTATTCTGATGTTTGTCACCAGCATTTTTGAGCTTCATATAAACGGAATCAATATATATACACTGTGTACAGCTCAGCATGTGTCTGTAGATTTATCCATGTTGTTGAGTGTATCCTAGTTTGCTCTTTTTATTGCTAAATAGTATTCCATTGTATGTATAGAATATACCACAATTTCTTTATCCATTCTCCTGTTGACAGACACCTGAATACCTTTTAGTGCTTAGCTACTGTGAATAAACCTACTATATAACTCTTCATGGATGTATATTTTCATTTAGTTTATCTACCAAATAGTAGAATTGCTGAGTCAGAGAATAGGTATACATTTAACTTTATTAATAAGACACTGCCAGAGCTTTTTCCAAAGGTTTACATTCCAAAAAGCAGTGCATGAGGATCCCAATTTTTCCCACTTTTTTACCAACATTTGGTTTTATCATTTTCCTTGTAGGCATTCTAGGAGTGCATAGCAGTATCTTGTGATTTTTATTTGCTTTTCCAATTTGACTAGACTTTTTATGATACTTTTTGCCTGTTTTTAATTGGGTTACTTGTCTTTTATTATTGTGTTATATGAATTCTTTCCGTATACACTAGATTCAAATTTTTGTTATGTATATTCTTACAAATATTTTCTCTCAGTCTGTAGCTTGCTTTAATAATTACATTTGTACTGTTATTGATCACTACTATCTTTAATGTTTTCTTTTGCTTACCTTTTATTAGTTTCCTAAAGTGGAACTTAAATGATTTAAATCTTTTTACCTTTTTAATAGTCATATAAAGCTATATTTTTCTCTGTTCAAATTTTGATAGGCTGTATTTTCATTATCATTTATTTTCCTTCATGATTTCTTTGAACAATGGGATATTTAAAAGTGTGTTGTATAAATGGATTTATACAGTATTTACTTTTGTGTCTCTTACTGTATTTAGCATAATGCTTTTGAGACTTATTCACATTGTTGTGTATTTCATTCCCTTTATTGCTAACATTTCATTGTATGACTATTATAATTTATCCATTCATGCATTGTCACACATTTGGGGTTTTTCTGCTGCTTAGGCACTATGAGTTAACCTCCTATAAACATTCTTGTGCAAGTATTTGTGGAGAGATATGTCTTCATTTTTCTTGGGTAAATATCCACTGTGGAGTTTTACTATTAGTTTTTATCTGCATGATTAGAATGATACAGGGGTGGAGGGAGAAACATCGATTGGCTGTCCCCCATCCCATATAAGCCCTGAGTGGGGATTGAACCTGCAACCTTTTGGTGTATGGGACAGCATTCCAACCAGCTGAGCCAGATCTCTTTGTCTTTTCAATTTTTGCGTTTGTTAGTAAATTATAACAATTAAAATACTTCCAATGAAAATATAGATCTTTGGCTTTTCTTGAAAAGCTGACAATCTGCCCTTTTTTTTTTTTTTTTTTTCAGTTTTGAAGAATTTACTAGTCCTTCATAGAATGTATTTATCTAATCAAACTAGATTTCAACTTAAGCCATTTTTCTAATATTTCAAGTTTATTTCTCATTACTTTTTTCTGTTTTACTTTTTTCATATAAATCGTTTTGTATAAAATTCTAATACAGTAAAACTAAGCTACGGTGGAAAAATATCAGGAGAGTGATTGTGTTTAGTATAGTTTACTGGGAAGGAGCATGGGAGAACATTCTGGGGTGTAGAAATATTTATAGAGGTTTTGACTACACAACTGTGTACATTTGTGGAAACTCTGAATGATCCACTTACAATTTGTGCAAGTTTTTATACATATATATATTTCAAGCCCAAGGAATGATAAAATGGGTGGATATATACAGATATCTGCTACTTCCTATACTTTAAAATGTACCCAAAAATAAGCTGGCTTTATGAATGATGGATAGAAAGATGGGTTTTTTTCTTTCTTTCTGTCTTTCTTTCTTTCTTTCTTTCTTTCTTTTTTTTTGTAAGATTTTATTATTTTCAGAGAGAAGGGCAGGGAGGGAAGAAGAAAGGGAAACATCAACATATGGGTGCCTTTCACCTGCCTCCAGCTACAGACCTGGCTGGAGACCTGGCTTGCAACCTGGTTATGTGCTGCCCTGACTGGGAATCGAACCAGTAACTGTTGGGTTCGCAGGCCAGCACCTAGTGTCCTGTATTTTATTTTCTAATATATCATTGGTGTTTGGTTCATTTGTGAAAACCATAGTTATTCCTATGCTATTCAAATAACATGAACTGGTATCAAAATACCAGTGCCTGGAATGCTAAAGGAATTAAGATTAATTGGGTTCTTTGTTGTTGTTGTTGTCATATAGAAATTATTTTATTTCATACTTCGCTGTTGGTTTGATATTTTTATCAAATATTAATCTATGTTCCCTGTTTTAGTCACATAGAATGAACATTTAATAGCTGTTCAAGAATTTCCAGTGTTTGCATGTCATTATCATCAATATCAACTAACTTTACTTATATATTATTAGAAGTATAAAATGAACCCACCAACCTTAGGAAATAACCGGGAATAGTTTGGTTTTTGTAGTTTAATTCATGTTGATATATTTTGCCTCGGTCTCATTTAACAGTTTGTACTATCAATTGTCATTTATTTAACAAACATTTCATGGGTGCCAAGAAATTCATCAGATGTTATCTTAAACTAGATATTGCCTGTGATCATCAAGAGAGTCAAAAAAGTCTTACCTTTAAGGATATTATTGATTTTATTTTTCAAATAGGTCCTGACAGGATTATGTCAAATCATTGAGGTGATTTTTGTTTTGGATGTTTTTGGATTTTTTGATGCTTTTTATAGTGATTTTTTTTTTTTTTTTTTTGGTTGGTTTGTTTGTTTGTTTTGCACAGGCATCAGTTTTTTCAGGGACTGCTTCTTAAAAATATTAGGCTTATTTTTTAAATATTTTATTGATTATGCTGCTAGAGTTGTCCCAATTTTTCCCCCTTAGCACTCACCCTAAGCAATCCCCACACCTTTGTTCATGACATGGGTCATGTGTTTAAGTTCTTTGGCTACCCTATTTCCTATACCATACTAAACATCTTCATGGCTATCCGTAGCTATCAGTTTGCACTTCTTAATCCCCTCACCTCTTCTTCCATTCCCCTAAACCCCACTCTCCCACCTGCCAATCATCAAAACATTCTCTCTATCTGTGATTCTGCCTCTGTCCTTGTTTGCTTAGTTTTTTTATTCAGTTGTTGATAGGTATGTGCCTATTGCCATTTTATTGTTCATAGTCGTGATCATCTTTTTCTTAAATAAGTCACTTTAACATTTCATAGAATAATAGTTTGGTGATGATAAACTCCTTTAGTTTTTTCTTGTCTGGAAGCTCTTTATCTTCTGCCCTTTGATTCTAAATGATAGCTTTGCTGGGTAGAGTAGTGTTGGCTGTAGGTCCTTGCATTTCCTGACTTTGAGTATTTCTGGCTAGTCCCTTCTAGCCTGCTATGTTTTCTTCTGAGAAATCTGGTGTGAATTTTATGGGGACTCCCATTAAGGTAATTAACTGCTTTTCTTTTGCTGCTTTTAAGATTTTCTCTGTGTCTTTAATCTTTGGCATTTTAATTATGATGTGTCTTGGTGTGACACATAATTAAAATAATATTAGATTTATTAAAATTTAAATTTGGTTCTTCCCTAAGTTTTCAAGGCCAATTTACACATCTAATTATATAAATATCACATATCACTTTAAAAGGTTTTAAAATATAATATTAAACATCTTAAACTTTATTCGAAACTTAATATATCCTGGTTTTTCTATAGATACCGCTGTTGTTGAAATTCCCAAGTACTTAATAACCCTTAAATCTAATTAAACTTAACATATAATGAGGCATAGTTTTTAAAAAATATTTGAAGGCTTAGTAAGATTATCTTAGCTCAACTAAAATCACAAGAATAAATCAATCTCAAACATTTTAAATTGAAATCCAAGGATAATCTTATTTTATGTACTTTTAAAATATAAAATACCAATAGGTACAGATTATTTCTAAATTTGAAGTAAAGTGTCATTGTCATTGATTTCCCTTTTTTAAGCTTCAAGGGGGTGAAAATAAGACTTAACAAATGAAGAAATAATTGTATCATCCCAACTGAAGAAAATTGAAGCTGAGTTCATATCCTAGTACACAGAGGATTTCTAATGACCGGATAAGTGACCACAGGACTTGATCCTTTTCTCCATCAGCAATAGAACTTCAAATCCATGCTTTCCAAGTGCATGGCTCCCAGCTCACATCTTTATATTCACATTATATGATCATTATTTTTTCTCACTGTTCCCCAGTCTGCAGCCCCTCAATGAAACTTAGCATTTCTTCTTTCATTACTTCAGTTGAATTTTACCTTGGTGTTTTCAACTCTCTGAAAATGCTTAAAACATTCTCCCTTTTTGGTTCTGCATATCTCCTAAGGATTTATTTGATCTTTGTGGTTACAGTCAATTAATGACATGCTACATACTATAGCAGTGCAGACTTTACTAAAATGACCTGTGGTTAAATAATAATGTAAGAGAAATGGTAGCATTAGAAACATAAAATGAGTAGCACACTGTATAGCTGAAGAGCAACTTGTATTCTAAGAGTTCTAAGGAAGCTTTCTTTGGTGGTGCCCTGATTTTCAGATGCCTAGTGCTTACAGAAGGATATTTCATTGTGTTCACTGTAAATATTGACATAAGATCCTTTTTTTCTGGTAAAGAAATTTCTCCAGAGCAAGGCTTTTGTTGTTGCTGTTTTTTAATTTTAAGAACTTTGGAAAAGTAAGAATGTGGTAAAAAAAAAACAAAACAAAACTGTAGGTGGGTGCCTACAGACACAAACTTATCTAATACTTTTTAATAAAACACAAGAATTAGTACAATAATTTACTACAAAATTGTACTGCATCTTACAAAATTTAGGTTGAGGGGTTTTGTTTGTCATTAAGTACATAAACTATAAATATTTGCTGTCTTTGTTACTCTTCTAATAAAACAGTTTTCTTATGTAATATTTATAAGCAAAATGTTAATCATCTAGGAGTTCTGTTTAAGAAGACATAGAAAGTATTTAAGTAGTATTCTCCAGAATCATTCCTTTAAGGATTGTGTGACAAACAGAAATATCTTTGCACTCAGTGGGTAGCCAGTAGGTTTTCTGCAGGGGGTTTCTACTGAGAGCTGACAGAGGGCATCTTGGCAAATGTTCAGAAACTCACATTAACTTAGTTGGGCCCTGCATGGAACCTCATGTTCAGCAGAATTCTTCTGACCTGCCTCTGCATGCTAAGCTAATCAGCAAACACCTAATGAGCCCACTCCAAAGAAACAGACTCTCTCCCAACCTACTTCATTTTCATATGTTCTCTGGGGGTGAGGAGACAAGACTTTATGAGGACTGATGATGCTGCAAAGACCACAATAATGATAATTAACTTGCTGAATTTAGAAGATTATGCTGTTAATTAGTTGCAAAATAAAGATAAGTAATAGAGCAGCAGATGGTAGGATAACACCCAGGAGAAGGAGGGTTATTACTCTGATGAGCTTTTGTGGCACATATGAAATATGGGTCTGACTTTTTCACAAATTGTTTCTGGAGAATATTATGTTTTTTCTTTGAACTATGATAGAATAGTTTGTTCCTACGAAGTTCTGACAGATAATGATAAAATTTGTTTTCAAGAGTATAATATATAACATGGAATTTGAATAGCAGATTATTTTTAGCAGGTTACCTCTTAAAGTGAATATGTCAAATCAGCACAACATTATCTCTTAAGAAAAAGTTTTCAATATAATAGTTGAATTTTATATTGTTAAAAATTCTAAACATTAAAATACCAATCTGCTTAGAAATGTAGTATTAAATATATTTTCATTTTCTTTCAAACAAGGTCCATACCTTTAGTTTAAAATTATGTCTTTTATTGTACATGTTGGACAATACAGACTTAAATATTTCATTTCTTTGAGAACTCAGTCTTTTTACTTATTAAATTTATTTAGAGAAATTTGGATCTTAGCAATGGACTGATATTCTTACTGATTCCTGATATACTTAGAATACTTACTATTAGACAAAAGCTATAGATTGATGAAATTTTTGTTTAAAATCTGTTCAGTAAACAAAGCGTCAACAGATAGAATTTCTTCTACCCCTGCTTCTAACTCACTCCACGATTCTGTGAATTAACTTTACTCTTGGGCCTTCATTTCTTTATAAGATCTTGATTGGACTGAATAATTTCCAGTATCTCTGCTAGCTCAAAAATTATATTGTACAATAAACACCCTTTATATTTATATTTTAAAAATAATTTTTGAATGAAATTATTTGTTTTTAAAAATATCTAGCGAATACAAAATATATGGACAGATTGTAGACATTTTTGTGTTTATTATAAATTTATATGAGTCATAAGTAGTGACAGCTTTTTCACCTAACCCATTCTAATTTTTTAGCTTACATGTATATTTATTGCTGTTTTTTTTTAATCTGCATTTCATAGCAATGTTAATTAACCCTTGAAAATCTTTTTCTTAAATTTCGTACCCAGTGGCACACTTTCCAGTCAGACTCATTGTAATCAATGTAACAGCATGGAGCAAACATTAGAGCCTCTTCACTGGATGAGTACTGTATACCCTAGGGCAGTCAAGGGAGGATAATGAATGAATACTGATGCGGCTTTTAAGTGCTCTATAAGGTAGTAACTTGCCCTACTAAAGATTATTCAAGAGAGTGATGTTTATGTACTTCAGACTCCCCTATGTGTAGTTACTGTATTCCATTAATTCTAAGAGTTAAGCTTTTCACTATAAAACTTTAAATGCTTTTTAATTCTATGATGTTTTCCACCTAAGGACTTACAAATGTTTTACCAACATATAATTTATTGTTTCACATCTCAACCACTACTTATATTTATGCCCATTTTATATCCACAAGTGAAAGCCCTAACCTAATGCTACAGACTGGGAACTTGTTCATTGTATTTTTATGTCTAATACTCTGTTTTTAAGAGAATTATGCAGCGTGACCACCTCTCCTGATTCTCCTTTGTTCTGTTTATATGACTCATACTTTCAAACGCCTATCTTTCTACTTGTAATTTTTCTTTGACTATTTAACCCAAGTATTTCTGCCTGATTATAGACAGCCTACTACTGCTTTGGCCACTTTATCTAATTTTAGTTTTAATTTATCCATTTCACATTATCCCATCAGTTATGAGTGTCCAAAGTTCCTGTATTTTAGCCACTAAGATGGTGGTTTCTGTTTATTTTAAAAAGAAGAAAAACAAGGAAGGAACCAAGAATTTTATCTGGATTGTGAAAGATGCAGTATATGATGTAGTCTTGAGAATATACAGTTTACTTACATAAGTATATTTTGAAAATAAAAAAGTGTAGGAACTCTCCTGATTCTTTAGCATCCCCACCACACACATGTACAAGGAAAATAGAGGCTATCTTTTAAGAAATAAGGAAGCTGACATTTGAGAAATTCTTTTACAAGTCAGGTACTTTTGGATATTATATTTAATATTGACCATAACCCTGTAAGGAAGTTATTATTAATTCCCAGTTTTACAGATAAGGCAACTGAGACTCAAAAGATTAGGTATTCAAATCACACAGATAGTTCAAGGCAGAGCTAAATTCTGAACATAAACTGTCTTCTCAGCTATATACAACTGAGTATGTACACAATATACATTATATATACCAACTAGTGAAGATACTAGATTTTACATATTGTAGTCCTCTCTGCAATTCATAAAGAACTACTCAAAAGAGGGAAAAACCTACCCGATCCTCTGGTGGTATGGCTCTAGCAATTATAACATCAAATTTGGCATTCTTAATCCTTTGTAGTTGTTTTTGAATCGTTAAGTCATTCAGTCTCAAGTTTTATTTCTTGATCATTCCTTGTGTTATTTGGACAAATCCAGGATTTGAACTAGTTTAATGGGTGCATGACCTTGGGCAAATGATCTCTGGTTTCCTAATCTGTAAAACAGGGATATTGTCCTATTAGAAACTCAATGATAACACAACATGAATGAATCTCAAGGACATTATGCTAAAGGAAAGAAGCTGGATTCACATACCTATACACTATGATTTCGTTTGTATGGTATTCTGGAAAAGGCTGAACTTTTGAGATCAGGAAATGTTGAGTGGTTACCAGGGGCTGGATAAATGAGACAGTAACAGGAAAGGAGCATGAGGAAAATTTGAGGGGTAATAGAACTGTACTATACCTTCATTGTAGGATACATTTGTAATATGCTTGTTAGGATTCATAGAACTGTACACTAAAAATGAGTCATTTTACTGTATTTAACTTAACAGTAAAACTTTTTTTAAAATACTGACTTTGTTTTTAACAGTGTACTCAGAATCTACAATGATTGGCAGTAAAGAGAAAATGTCCACTAACAATTGTCCAGTATAATTATTGCCTAGTATAAATTTTGATCTTTTCTCGTATGCTTCAGTTTTTAAAGAATTTGGGTTACATAGAGAGGGTAAGATATGCATAGATGAAAATAAGGAAACTTCAAGTTTTTTGAGCAATTGTACTAGAATCGTTTGGGAACCTTTTTCAAAAACTCTTCTCTTACCCACCCATTTCTGCTACATGGAGAGAAGGAAGAGAGAAAAGGCTATGAAGAACCTGTTTTTAACATGTAACCTCCAGGCAGTTACTTCTAGAAAGTTTGGGAAGCACTGGATAGATAGACCGCAACACAGTTCTCACACCAATGTTTGTAGTCTCTCTACATGCATGTGGAACAGAAAAGTCACTGGCATGTTTCTGCATCAAATTTTGTGAGAACATTATTTTGGGCTCAGGGAGTACATCTCAGTTAATAAGGACATTATCAGCATCAGTAGTTCAGGTCTTTGAGGTCTAGGAGGTCTCTTGCATCACAAAGATGCTACAGTATCATTATCTTGTGCTAATTATTTTACATTTACAGATCGTAACAATACAACTACCCCCAAAATCATGTGTCATTTTCAGCAAAGAAACCAGTTTGTTTATTAGCAAATACATTTGTTAATCACCTGTGGAACAAATAAATAAATGTATGAGTTGCTAAAAGGCATGCAAAGAAATATAAGACAACCTCTGTTCTTACAATGCTTATTTTCTGATTGAGGACTATCTTCACATATGACACACTTTTTGCTGATAGAATAAGAAGCTTTATTCAAATTGTATCCTTACAAAGAGGTAGCCATAAGTGTCTAGGGCCTCATTCTAACACTAGACCTCTCATACTCTTTACAGTGGGTCAGGTCTGATGCAGTTAATAGAATGGAACACAGTGGAGAAGAGATTTTGGTTTAAGAATCTAAGAGCCTGAGAAAATTGCGATATAGGATATGGAGTGGGAAAAAAATAAGTGTACGTAATAAACTTGTATTGCTTATGTTGAACAAAGTAGTTATTTTCGGTCAATAGTGTTTCTATTTTTTTTTTTACGCTTCTCAAAATTGATTGGGAACAGCAAAGTTTAAAATCTCTACTGGACAAGACTCAGGGAAGCTTTCCAAAGATCCTTCTGATTATCTTAATACAATTTATAGTGATCTTAGGAATATAATGATTTATGATAAATCAAAACTAACTTTAAAGCTGAATGAGTTTATGTGTTTCTTAATAAATATCCTTTTCAGTTAATCAGAAAGTATGTTAGGAGTTGGATTTGGGTGGAAAGTAGAGAATTTTTTTTTTAATTGGTGTTTGCATTTCAGAGATTAAAAGCAGCTCTGACCCAGCAACATCCCCCTGTGACCAATGGTGACACAACAAAAGGTCCTGGTAGTGGGCTGGTGAGGGCCCAGTCGGAGGAGTCCCGACCACAGTCGTTACAGCAGCCAGCCACGTCCACTACAGAGACTCCGGTACGTGTGTTAACTCAGCGCTGCTCTGGTCCTTTAGAAACCAAATACTTTAAAAATATTATTTCTGGTGATAACCGGAAGCCTTAGGAAAAAGTAGTTCGCTGTTGAAGTATTGGCATTAAATAAAGTCAGCCCAGTCCAGCATTCCATCAAGCAGGGACACCCTACATACATACGCTAGTCTGACATGGCACACTGTCCATCAGTACTTTTTAAAGGAAATCATTTTTCTGTTGAGTGTATTCAATAAGTAATGTATGTATGTATTACATGAGTAGCATAAGTCAAACAATTCTTTAATTAAAATTTGTGAGACGTCCCCAAAGGAAAAGATATGCCATATTGCAGCTGCTTGTACTAGAGGCCCTTTTTACTTGTCTCTAGTTTGTGACTGCCTACTAGATAATTGATATAACTATGCATCCAAGTATATTTATATAGTAAAGGGATGCTGTATTTGTGTTAAATGTTTCAGAACTCGAGACCTTTTATCTTCTCTACTTAAAGAATGTTAGCATTAGCATTAAAAAGCAAAATTTTGCATTTAAATAAACACAGGTAAATGGCAAGTTTTAGAATGCCTCTTGGGCATAGATATTTAGTTAATTGTATTTTATCTTCATGAAACTTACAACAAAGTGAAATGTAGTTGTGGTTGTCGTCCATTAAACAACTTCACTAATTGTCCAAGAGAAAGGGACAGGAAGTGTGTTTTAACATCGTAATTCAGGAGTGAGCAAGCTGATGAAGCCTAGGGTGTTTGTTTGTACAACTTTTGCAAGCTATTTTTTTATACCTTTCAAAGTTTATTTAAAAGAAAAGAAACTAATATAATTATTTTTTTATACTAGCTATAGTTTCCCTGTCTAAGTTTTATTTATATCTTTATATTTTATTCTTTTAAATGAAAACTCCATTGCTGTATCTCTAGTTTCTAGAATAGTTCATGTATGTTTGTAATGAAGTGGAATGAAGCCCTGGCTGGTGTGGTTCAGTGGACTGAGCACCGGCCTGCAAACCCAAGGGTCAATCCCCAGTCAGAGCACATAACCGGGTTGCAAGCCAGGTCCCTAGGTGGAGGTAGGTGAATGGCAACCATACACTTAAAGAAAGGAAGAAAGAAATAAGAAAGAAAGAAATGGAATGAAAGAATGAAAAGATAGGAGAGGAGGAGGTACTTAGGATTTTTAATTAGCGTCAAGTACTTGTTAGGTGTAAAAATACACAGATGCAACTCTGTAATAATTTCCACTTATACTAAGATTTAGCCTTTATTGTGATAACTGAATTGTCAGTTAAAAAAATATAAAACTATTCTCTCTTTAGCCAAATGAGTAAAAGAAAACCTGCTGTAAGTTACAAGGATAAGGTAAAGAAACTATTTCTTTCTTTTTCTTTTTTTAAAGATTTTATTCCATCATTTTTTAGAAAGAGGGGAGGGGAGAGAGGCAGAGAGGGAGAGAGCCATCAATGTATGGTTGCTTTTCACCTGCCTCCAGCCACAGACCTGACTGGAGACCTGGTTTGCAACCTGGTTATGTGCCCTGGCTCGGGAATTGAACCTGCGACCTTTGGGTTCGCAGGCTGGTGCCTTATCCACTGTGCTACCAGCCAGGGCAGAAACTATTTCAAACTTGCCATTCTTGAAGCTAGCCATAAAAATATTTCCTGAAAGAATAACTTGGAATTATTAGGTAAAATAAATAATTAAAATATAATAAAATGGAATAACCCACATGAGTTTTAATGCTAGTTACTTGGAATATGAATTAAATCATAACATTGTATTTTTTGGAGTTGATAGAGTGAGAACTAGTTTGGTGATTTTTCTGCAGAACTTACATTGAGCTTATATATATGATTTTTTGCCTATTATATAATGAGTAGGAGAAGATAGAAGTTTTATTGTTCATACCATTTTAAAATATAGCTAATTATGTTTGTAAGATTGTTTTCAGGCTGCTTCTTTGGATCATATCCCTGTGGCCACAAAGTGCTGTTTCTTTTGCAATATTTCAAGGGGTTCATTTCCTGTCTTTAATATTCAAGTGTCCTGTGGTACAGTTTTGGGATTTGTGAGTCTTGGAGGTATTTCTTTTTCTATAGTCCTAGACACTAGGCAGTATTCCTAGTGAGTGAAGATAACTGGCTCTGGCCAATCTGTTGAAAGGTAGGGGAGGGGAGTGAATTATAATGGAAACTGGACTCCTGTGGGATACTGCCCACCAGGAAAATGAGCATTAATGAATCTGACCCTTAGAAAAAGACTGACTCTAAATTTCAAAAATGGAAAAAAGGCTGCGTAGAATCACATGCTACATAATGACATTTTGCTTAATGACTGACCGCATATATGGTGGTGGTCCTATAAGATTACAGTATATACTTAGAAGCAAATCAGTGATGAAAAAACAAATACAAGCAAAACACCAAACCACCGTGGACATATTTCTGAAAAGAGTAACACCTCCTTAGAAGAACCACAGGCAGGTCCTTTAGGAAGGATTCCAGAAGAAAGTTTGCTATAGGAGATGACGGCTCCATGCTCCTTACTACCCCTGAAGACCCGCCAGTGGGACAAGATGTGGAGGTGGATGACAGTGGTATTGATGATCCTGACCCTGTGTAGACCTATGCTAATGTGTGCGTGTGTCTTAGTTTACAACAAAAAGTTTCCAAAGTTAAAAAAAAAACAATTTAATGTAAAAATTAATAATAAAAGTTATAGAATCAGGATATAGAGAAAAAATATTTTTATACAGATGTACAATGTGTTTTAAGCTAACTACCATTACAAAAGAATAAGTTTTAAAAGTTTGAAGTTTATAAAGTAAAAAAATTACAGCAATCTATGGTTAATTTAATACTATTGAAGAAAGAATTTTTTTTAATTTTTTTTTAAGATTTTATTATTTTCAGAGAGAAGGGCAGGGAGGAAGGAAGAAAGGGAGAGTTACATCAATGTATGGTTGCCTTTCACCTGCCTCCAGCTACAGACCTGGCTGGAGACCTGGCTTGCAACCTGGTTATGTGCCCTGGCTGGGGAATCTAACCAGTAGCCTTTGGGTTTGCAGGCCGGTGCCTTACCCACTATGCCACCAGCCAAGGCCTGAAGAAGGATTTTTTAATAAATTTAGTGTACAATCAGTGTATAGTGTTTATAAAATCGGCAGTGGTATAATATAATGTAATGTCTTAGGTCTTCGCATTCACTCACCAGTTACTAACTCACCCAGAGTAACTTCTAAGTTCCATTTATGGTAAATGCCCTATACAGATACGCCGCTCACTAAAAAGCTTCCATTTCTGTTTATTATAGGCTTCTCCAGCTCACACAACTCCACAGACCCAAAATACAAGTGGTCGTCGAAGAAGAGCAGCTAATGAAGATCCTGATGAAAAAAGGAGAAAGTTTCTGGAGCGAAACAGAGCAGCAGCTTCAAGATGCCGACAAAAAAGGAAAGTCTGGGTTCAGTCTTTAGAGAAGAAAGCAGAAGACTTGAGTTCATTAAATGGACAACTGCAGGTATGGTGCATATATGTAAATTTTGTTTTATTTTAATAATTATGGACCTAGCTCCCCCCCACCCCGTTTTCTAGTTAGCCATCTAAATATTTTAGGACACCATATTGGGTGTGTAGAGAACCTATAAAATGCCTGCTTTTATAAACCTTTTTAGATATTGAGATGAAATAATAGAAAACTTTCAACATTGATACCATAAAGAAATTTTAAATGTGTTTATTGTGTAGTACAGAAGTACTTAAACTTTATAAAGTTGTGATATAAAGTTCAAAGAATCTTAAAACAGCTTCTTCAACAAGTGGTGTTGGGAGAACTGGACAGGCATATGCAAAACAAAAAAAATGAAACTAGACCACCAACTTACGCCATATACCAGGATAAACTCAAGATGGATAAAAGACTTAAACATAAGCAGTGCCACGAAAAAAGCCCTAGAGGAAAACATAAGCAAAAAAATTGCAGATATCCCATGCAGCAAAATTTTCACTGAAATATCTCCCAAGACAAGGGAAATAAAGGAACAAATAAACAAATGGGACTACATCAAATGGAAAAGTTTCTGCTTAGCTAAAGGAAACATCAAGAAAATAAAAAGGGAACCAACCATATGGGAAAAACATATTTTCCAGTGACACCTCAGACAAGGATTTAATCTCCAAAATGAGCTAATACAACTCAACACCAGGAAGACAACCCAATTAACAAATGGGCAAAGGACCTGAACAGACGCTTCTCCAGGGAAGACATACAAAGGGCCCACAGGCACATGAAAGAATGCTCAGCATCACTATCCATCAGAGAGATGCAAATTAGAACTACAACGAGATACCATCTCACACCCACCTCACACCCGTCAGAATGGCCATCATCAATAAATCAACAAACAACAAGTGCTGGCGAGGATGTGGAGAAAAGGGAACCCTGGTGCACTGCTGGTGGGAATACAGAATTGTGCAGCTATTATGGAAAACAGTATGGAATTTCCTCAAAAAAATGAAGAATAGGACTTCCCTATGACCCAGGGATTCCACTGCTGGAATGATACCCAAAGAATCCTGAAACACCAATTCAGAAGAACCTATGCACTCCTATGTTCATAGCAGCACTATTTACAATAGCCAAGTGCTGGAAACAACCTAAGTGCACTTCAGTGGATAAATGGATCAAGAAACTTCAGTACATTTACACAGTGGAGTTCTATGCAGCAGAAAGAAAGGGAGAACTCTTACCATTTGCAATTGCATGGATGGAACCGGAGAGTATCATGCTTAGTGAGATAAGCCAGGCAGCGAAAATAAATACCACATGTTCTCACTTAATACAGGAGACTAATGAAGAAACAAGCAAGCAAACAAAACAGAACCAAAGACATTAATACAGGGAACAGACTTTCAGTGTGTAGAGGGGAGGGGTAGGGTTGGGGAGAAGGAGGCAAGGAAGGGGAACAGTTTAGTCAAGGAACTAGCAGGGATGACCCATGGACACAAACAATACATGGGAGTGACTGTGGCAGGGGGATTAGGAAGGTGGGGAAGGCAAGAGCAGAGGGGGGGAAATCAGATGAATATAATAGAACAATTTTTAAAAATTGTAAAAAAAGTTTGCACAGCTGATACTTATGGGACAGACCTTATATATATGTATATGAATTTTTTCCTCTAAAATTCAATGAAATAGATTATAGGCACCAATTTATTTATATACTAAATACAAAAATGTCTATTCTTCACCAGGTCTCTGTTACCATACTAACTTTTTAAAATCTGTTTTAACTATTTTAACTACTAAATTTTCAAATAATATTCATTTTACATTAACAAAGTGATCTAAGTATATATATATATATATATTTTTTTTTTTTTTTTCTGTTTTTAATAAAATCATCCTTCCAAATGACTAGGGCCAGTTATAGTTATCGGGCATTAACTATATAATCCTTTGTTACTAGCCTCAGTTTTCTTACCCATAGAATAGAGATAATAATTGCTATCTGCTTCTCTGGGTTGTTGCATAAATCTGTTAAGTATTTTTAGATATATAAATTTTTAATTGTAAGTTTATTAATATTTTCCTATGTAATTTGGCTTATCTTTTTAAGAAGTAAAAATGTTTGAAAACTATAAATGGTATATAAATTTAAGGTCACATTTACAGGGTATTGTTGGACTTTAAGTTGGGCCAGTTTTCCATTTCAACCCAAGTTTTAGCAGCATTAACAGCTTTTAATGAAATACTGCTTTTTCCTAGTTATACTGCAGAACTGCTTACCATTATTAATAGTGATGGCACGTTATTATTTGACAAACCTTAGAAAATTCAGTATTAAAAAATAAATGTAATCTTTTTTATTAACTGCATTTTTGCCTATCATACAAACTATGATTAAAATATCATTGTAAAATGTGTTAACATTTTTGTATTCCTAAGTGAAGTAGAAATTTCTTGACTGGAGAATAAAGGCAAAATTTATCATATAGGTACAAGTTAGCTACACATCATTTGCAAAGCATGAAATTGTTAAATACAAATGAAAATTCAAGAAATCACTAAGTTAACTAAAGTTATATTCAACTATAGAGCCTAATACCTTAAGTTACAAACAGAACAAGTAAAATCAGTTCTTTTTCATCATTAGAAACTGGTGATGATGGCATTATAGTTCACTAAGAAAGTGTTCTCAGTTTCAGAGGTGCATACCAAAGTATGAAGACAGGTGAAATTATATGTTGTCAGGGATTGTCTTCAAAATAATTATGCAAAAAGAATAAGGTCCATTTGTATGTATTAGCCTGGATAAATGTCTATATTGTTGTGGACAAAAAGAAAATTGCTGAAAACAGTCTAAATGCCCGTCAGTAGATGAATGGATAAATTGTGGTATATACATACAATGAAATATTATTTAGACATAACAAGGATTGAAGGTACATGCTACAATGTGGATGAACCTTAAAACATGCTTCAGTGAAAGAAACTAGACACAAAGTTACATTTTACGTGGCTCCATTTATATGAAATGCCTAGAACAGATAAATCCATGGAGACACAATGCAAATTGGTTATTGCAAGAGACAGGAGAGGAGGAAAGGGAGAAACTGGTTAATGCATAATGGGTGTTACTTTAGAGTGACCGGTGTTTTATAAGTAGATTTGTAAATCTGTTTTGTAAATGTACTAAATACCACTGAATTGCTTTTAGAAAAGGAGCATTGTAAATACAGGCGCGTGATCAATTGGCAAAAAAGAAACAACATACCACAAAAGTGTTATATTTTGAAATAAATTTATTCTTATATGTCAATACATAAACATAGTCATTATTTTTTAAATTGTTCAAAAAAGTCTCCATGTGCTGCAATAATAGACTCTTCGACTTCAGAATCTTGAGCACGCTTTAACTTTTCCTTATCCATGGACATCATCATGTTTTCAGTCTTAGCTTTAACAGCTTCTTTGGAATGAGGTTGTTCATTAACTTCTCTCTCACAAATACTGCATACCTAATAGTCTAAAGGATTTGCATCTGGTGAACTAAGCAGCCAGATTTCCTTTGACCAGAATTGAGGAACATTGACATTGAGAAATTCTTGCACCTTTTTGGCATTCTGTGCTAGTGCACCATTTTGTTGGAAGATAAAATGACATCCATTTGCACCTTGCTTCATGCAGGGTAAAACTGCTTCTCTCAAAATGTCAAGGTAAACATCCTGGATCTTCATTGATGATCTCCTGGATTCTGTGTACAATATCTGGACTTATGGGATCCTTACATACCTTATGCATTTTCCCTGTTGGTGTGGTGACATCAGGATCAGCATCATACACTTCACGTTGTAAACTGGAGGTAAAGGGACATTATTGAAGTCCACAATTTCCTTAGCAGTTCTCCCTGCACACAGTCCAGAAATGATGGTTGCTCTAACATCATATTCCTTTGACATGATGGTTGCTCTCAGAGTTTAATACTTTATATCTGAAACAATGATGTTAAATCATAACCTTAGAAACATAGTTTTTCAAAATTAATAAGCACATGACATAAGGAGATGCAAAGTTATTGCCACTTGATTGCGCACACCCTGTATACTAAATCAGTGAATTACTACAAGGAAGGAGAACTGAAAACACAGTCCCAACCCTGGCTGGTGGCTCAGTGGATAGGTGCCAGCCTGCAAACCCAAAGGTCACTGGTTTGATTCCCAGTGTTCGATTCCCAGTCAGGGCACATAACCAGGTTACAAGCCAGGTCTCCAGCCAGGTCCGTAGCTGGAGGCAGATGAAAGACAACCATACTTTGATGTTTCTTTCCTTTCTTCCTCCCTCTCTGCTCTTCTCTCTAAAAAATAATGAATTAAAACGATATGGAATTTCCTCAAAATAACAGTGGAACTCCACTTTGACTGAGCAATTCCACTCCTAGGATTTATCTGAGGAAACCTGAAGCACAAATTCAAAAGAATATATGTACTCCTATGTTCATTGCAGCATTGTTTATAATAGCCAAGATTGGGAAGTGGCCCATGTGTCCATCTGTAGATGAGTGGGTAAAAAACTGTTGTATATTTACAATGGAATACTACTCGGTTGTTAAAAGAAAAAAAGAAGGAAATCTTACCCTTTGCAACAGCATGGATGGACCCAGAGAGCATTATGCTAAGTGAAGTAAGCCAATCAGAAAAAGACTACATAGATAGAGAGCAGGCAGACTGCTGGAGGGGGATGGGAGGATTGAGTAAAAAAGATAATGACTCATAGACCCACAACAGTGGTGGTTGCCAGAAGGGTGGGAGGGTGGGATGTTGGGGGCGGGGTGTGGAAGATGGTATGGGGAGAAAAATGGTGATGGACAGAGACTTGACTTGGGGTAGTACACAAATATGCACTGCACTGATGATACGGTGTGAAATTGTCCACCTGAAACCTGGATAATTTTCTTAACCACTTATTACAATAAATTCAATAAAAGAAAAATTAGTTAATGCTATATTATGGGAATTTCACTTCAGTAAATCAATAAAAATTTGCATACTAAAATGTATACCATAAATATTTTTTATTAGTAAAAGTTTTATAATTTAAGTTAGATGGATAAATGTTTGGTATGGAACTCAGTATAGAAATGAATCCCTGCATATAGGTAAAACTTTAGGAAGGATCTGTACTAGGAAATTGACAGAGGTAAAAAAAGAGGGTATTGGGAAGTATAGATGTTTTGGAGGAAAAAAAAGTGCTTCAATTAATGACTTTCTCTGTTATTTCAGGTGGATATGATTTTAATTTTTATTGTTTTTTAGTTGTCAAATAAAAACTTTTATAATAGTGATTATAATTTTTACCAATGAAGAGTTAACATGCTTTTATAGTAGATTCAGGGAGAAAAATTTTCTTTCTGCCAACAGCAGAACCGCTATAAGGAACAGGATGACTTGTAAAGAAAATTGAATGTCAAAGAAATAATTCAAGTGCATTTTATGCGAAAACATTCATCAGTTGTACATTTTTATAAAGATAATCTTTCACGTGATAAGTGGTTTTGCTGACGGGTGTGATGAGCGGCAGTAACTCCTGGTTCCTTATGTATTATACAAGGTCTGTCCGGAAGGTATCCAGCCATGTAATATGAGGAAGAGAGACATGTATTGGAGAAGATACAAGAAACATTGTACATAGCACAGTGATGCTCCATTCCCCTTTAAAGAAGACACCTTGAGACCTCCCACACTTCTCCCAATCCCCATCAGCTGCCACATCATATTTTCTTGAATCTCATCACTGGTCTGAAATCTCTCCCCTTTCAAAAGTGATTTTAGTTTTGGGAAAAGCCAGAAGTCGCAGGAAGCCAAATCTGGGCTATACAGGCTTTAACCACCTGGGATGATTTGATGTTTCACAAAAAAATTCCACAGGACATGATGCGTGAGTTGGTGTATTGTTGTGATGAAGCTGCCGATCACCACTTGCCCAGAGCTGCAGCCTTCTGAGTCATCCCAATAGTTTCCATGGAGGGATGTCCAAGCTTAATGTGAAATTTGATGCAGATTCATTGCTGTACTTGTTCGATCATTTTGAGTGCAACAGCCACAAAGTACACATGCTCACTCAACAGCATCTGCCTCCTTCACTGACTAGTACAGTGAAACTGTCGTTGTTCATGCACATGCATTCCGTCCCCTCTCCTAGGCCGCCAGGTTACACTGATGGCCCACACACCGTTCTTGTTATATTAAACACACCTCATATACAGTGAAAGTTTTAATAAATGCTGAGGTATGGTTTCATGTTATATACATACATATTATATATATATATATATATATAATATGTATGTATGTATATATATACATATGGTTTTTAAAATATCACTCAACTTTATTGCCCCAGTCACAGAATTTAATTATACTTTAGCTTTCTAAAATCATTGCTAAAAAGGCAACTTTATCAAAATGTATTAGAGACATTTAGGATAATCTTGACCAAGAATTGGATACTATTAATTATAAATTATATATATACATATTTTTTAAGATTTTATTTATCACTTTTAGAGAGCAATGTAGGGAGAGAGGCAGAAAGGGAGAGAGACATCAATGTATGGTTGCCTTTCACCTGCCTCCAGCTACAGACCTGGCTGGAGACCTGGCTTGCAACCTCATTATGTGCCTTGACTGGGGAATCAAATCAGTGACCGTTGGGTTCACAGGCCAGTGCCTTATCCAGTGTGCCACCAGCCAGGGGGATAAATTATATTTTTATGATAATATATAATTATGTTGGCTTTTATTAGAAATGGCTTTCATCTTTTTATGGCTTTGTCTTTCAGTTATACTTATGGGGAGGTTAGTTTTCAGTTTACAATATCAGCACGTTTCCTTTATGAACAGAAAGGCAGACTCTTCCCTTTACAAACAGTAACTCTTTAACCATCACTTTGTGAATAAACTTGGGGATTTTGTTGTGGATGTTGATTTTTAAACTTAAGTATTGTAAAATGTATGTGGAGTAGAAGTTAGAGATACTAATAGAAGCATTCTTTTATAGCTAAATAAGTGAGGAGTTTTATGCATAGGTTAATGATACAGAATTGGTTTTGTTTATTGGTACATTGACTTTATAGGAACAGGATCAAATTTTTAGTATTTATCTCTTGAAATAGACAGGAATAGCAACAATTCAAGATGCTATATAATGCCTATTTCAATTCCTGGACATAAAGAAAATAAGTGTCCTGTGATATAACTAACTGTCTTCCCTCTCCCCTTGAGTTTTTAACTATATGTATATGGGGGGTTGGGGGCTAGTGATGCCCCTGTACTATGCATTTTATTAAGATTTAGAGACCTAGTACTTCGAAGTGTTACTAGCCTTCACTAAAAATCTTTCTACACGTTTACTTTCCCATCTCTCCAAGTCTTACAATAATGAGAGAAAATACAGAAAAGTATGTTGTAACTGGGCTATGCAAATACTGGTTATTTATTATTCATTCTGTCATTAAGCATCTGTTGTGTGGGGGCCATGTTATTAGACATGGGGAACATAACAGTGAAAAAACCATTGTCCTTGCATTTACAAACGTGTGGTCTAGCAGAGGAGACAAACATGAAACAGATAATTATACCATGAAAACAGGGATGGGTTATTCCCATTTATTTTGCAAAATACTTTCAAAATAGATTGTAGACAAAAAAACTTTTGTTCTCAGGTGTAAGGTTTGTATCCATGACAACCTTTGGAACTGTTTGATAGGAATCTTGATGCTTGATCCTTGATTTTTATGAAGACTAAATATGAGAAAAATTGTATCTTTAACAATGAGAAATTCCCCCCAAAAGAAATCCCTACTCTGGTTAGAAAAAAAATAAGAAATGCTCATATTTGAATGGGACTTTGACGTTTTCATGTCCCTTATTTCACTTCACCTCTTTTGGTGTTTCTCTCTCTCTCTCTCTCTCTTTTTTTTTTTTTTTTTTTTACCTCCTGGACATAGAATTTCCATGGTCCTCTCTAAGCATAATAACTATGTACTTTAGTCTGTGCCTGGTTGTGCTATGATGCTGTGAGGATACAAAGAGCAAGATACTTCCTGCCCTTACATGAATCCCAGCCTGACAGAGGTGGCAAACTAGTAAACCAAAAATTACAATCCACTGTGATAAATACTATGTTAATACACACACGCACACACACACTTATGGTTGTGGGAGCAAAGAAATGGACATCTAACCTCTTTCCCTATGCAATTTATACTATACTGAGTTGACTGTTAAAAGATGGGTGAAATAATTAGCAAGGCAAAAAGGAAAGATTTTCTTGGTAGGGACAGTAGTACGTGTTTAGTTAGCCATACAAAATTTCTATTTTTATAGGTAATAATGATTAAGTATTATTTCTATTTCATAGGTTCAAACTAATGTGAAGGATGGCCACAGGTACCAAATTATAAAAGATTCTGTATGCTTGGTGTATATATTCAGCCCTTCTTTATATTACACAAATTAATGAGAAAAACTTGTAGACATGAGTCTCAAAGTCAAGTTGACACTGCAGAGGGAGAAACCTTCTTAGAAGTTATATTTTCAATTATTCATAACATGGTTTCTCATCAGTAGTATCATTAATAAAGAGCTATAATTAGCAATATTGACACTAATGACTGCAATATTTCATAGAAATGGGTTTTCTAAATAAGTTTATTTTTAAAGCAAAACTTTAATAAGTTTTCCCTTTTTTATATACTTTGATTGCTATAAACTCTTTCTTGTCTCAAATACAATATTCTAAACAATTTAACCTTTTTATTAATGGTTCATATTTATTATACATATCAATTTTTGTTGTGTGCTTTAAAATAGTATTGCAGTTCATTATTATTGGGGTGTGAAGGTCTATTTGACCCAACAGACTTGCCTTTAGATTGCTTAACTTTTATTCTTTAGATTTTTATGTTTGTCATTTATCACATCAGGAGGCCTAATGAGTCAAATCTGCTAAATTATTTTACATTAAGCTTTCTAGATGAGAGATCAGGAGGTGGAAAATGAAGTGCCTGAACTTTTTTATGTATACTTATTTGCTGTATTTCTTTTTAATTTTGGGTTCATGGATGAAATCTGCATAGTTAAGGTTAATTTAAGTTCAAATAAGTAAAGATATTTGTAAATTAAATTTTTTATTATCAAGTTATTCATATTATTTCTAACTTTTGAATATTGGGAATTATCACTAATCTATATGTCTTTAATATTTGGGAGTGACCCAATGAAACTAACTGTACTCTTTCCATTTGGAACTTTTACAGAGAATCTTCCAGTTTGATGCATCCAAAACAAAATCTGATGTGCTCATTTTGTAATAGGAATAGGAAGAGTCACCATTGATATATCAGATTTAAATTTAGCCCTGGCTGGTTGGCATAGTGGATAAATTGCCAGCCTGCAAACCTAAAGGTCGCTGGTTCGATTCCCAGCCAGGGCACATAACCAGGTTGCAAGCTAGGTTGCAAGCCAGGTCGCAAGCCAGGTCTGTAGCTGGAGGCAGGTGAAAGGCACCCATACGTTGATGCTTCTCTCTCCTGTCTGCCTCTCTCCTTTCCACTCTCCCTGGAAATAATCAGTAAAATCTTTTAAAATTAATAAAAATTAAAATATTAATTTAGATATGTACAAATTGCCTAGGTCTAAGGCAACTAAGCTATTAGATTACATCTACTTCCATTGCCTTCATATCCAACACAGTGCCTTACAGTATGTTTTAGTTATCCATGATTCATCGGTTATTGCGATTTCCCATACGGAGCTTTTCCAAGTTTCTGGGAAACTAGAAACTTGAGTTTTCAGGATAAACTTTTTATTTCCAAGCAAATAGAATGAGTGAAAATTTATCCTTACTCCTTTTCTTTCTTTCTTTTTTTTTAAAGATTTTATTTAATTATTTTTAGAAAAAGGGGAAAAGAGAGAGGCAGAGAGGGAGAGAGACATCAATGTATGGTTGCCCTTCACCTACCTCCAGCCACAGACCTGATTGGAGACCTACCTGTTTTGCAACCTTGTTATGTGCCCTGGCTGGGGAATCAAACCTGCAACCTTTGGGTTCGCAGGCCAGCACCTTACCCACTGCGCCACTAGCCAGGGCCTTATTCCTTTGATGTTTCTAATTTTTCAAATAAAAGACCATGTAATACATATAAAAACACGTTATATTCAGTATATGTAGTATATATTAGTTGTCCCAAGGCAAATAGTAATCTAAAAACTTTGAAATATGCTATCCAGTGTGGTGTTATCTTAAATTGTATAAATATTGCAATTTTTATACAAATGCTGAAATCTAAAAACTGATGTGTATTGATTAAACATTTAAGCAGCATATTTTGTTTATTCCTTGATACTCCGTTAAAGATAAGCAGTTTCCATATCTTAATCCTCACTTGTTTTAAACAGTAAGAAATGTTTACTCTGATGTTAGTAAAGGTACATAACTTGCTTCTTCTCCAGAGTGAAGTCACCCTGCTGAGAAATGAAGTGGCCCAGCTGAAACAGCTCCTTCTGGCTCATAAAGATTGCCCTGTAACCGCCATGCAGAAGAAATCTGGCTATCATGGTGAGTGATGTTCCATTACCTATAGCCCTAGGCTCCATCAGTGAAATACTGCCACAGTGAGCCAAGCTATCATTAAAAAAGAGACTGAAGTTCTCATATTTAATGTTAAGTATCAGAAGTTCTGTAAGGTTATGGAAGCAGGGTATACTTCTTAGCATCTAGAGTGTTTGAATTTTCCTATTTCTAGTTTTTTCCTAGGGGTTGCTATAGAGCAACAAAATGGGTTGGTTAATAATTTAAAATGTACTGTATGTACTGATGATTATTTTATCTTCCCAGTAACATTTTGTCTTAAATTGACAGGGCGAAACACTTTTAGCCTTTGTTCAGTAATGATTTTTTTAATCAACTGTTTTCACTTAATATATAGTTTTCATTTACAGTAGCAGATCCTATTGTTCTTAGATATAAGCATTGTGCATTTTTTGTTGTGAACCTTTAGATAGAGTCTTACTAGTCATAAAAATGCTAAAATAGAATAGTATTTAAATTATCTATTTATCAGTTTCCTCTTAAATGTTTTCCCTAAAAATGAGATTCTTTTGTTTTCAGCATTTTAGAGGTTACTTGTGGTTTTTCCTTCATAATGTCCTTTTTGATAATATGTACAATGTGAAACCAGCTGTTACTCTTGAATAAATGGCCAATTTTGTCCATTGTACACAAATTTGTAACAAAATAACAGAGCTGGGAATGTATTAAGCAACATTCATAATATATAACCCACAGCTTTCGTTTTAGTGATATTTCAGGATATTTGTAAATGTGAAGATTGTTTCAACCATATGTATCCACTTCATTTTAATTTGCCCGTGTCAGTAATGCAAAAAGGCACATTTTGTATTGGATGCAAACAGTTCCTCAGGTGCTTGCGATAAAACTTAATGGCCACCATCTTTACTTGCAGTCATTGTAAGCAGTTTCATCAGAATGGGCAATATTTTTTAATTTAAAAGCTTCAGTAGATTTAGCAACTCTGTTGCCATGTATACTTTGAACATTGATTTTTGTCAGTTTTGAGCAAATAAATCTCAGTTCTTTGATATCTAGTCATTTTTGACAGAATGGTGAAACACATTGTGGAGTAAATTGGACCCATGTAGAAATGTGTTCGGGGTTTGTAGTAACAACAATTGCTGCAGGGATGAGGCCATTATGCCTCCCATCTGACTTAACAGCGTAATTTCCTGCAGAAGCTACTGAATTCAGCATTATGCATACATGATTTTCTTAAGAGTTCTCTTGCTTTTTGATAGTTTGAAACAATGTACAATTGATTTTATAAAATTAGAAAGAAAATTAACTTATACTGCATTCAATTCAAAATGATCTGTGATTTTTAAGTCTTAGGTAATATGTTGGATAATCCCAACATCCCAACAGTCTTCGCTCTAGTCTCTAGGCAGTATATGTTCAGCAAATGTAAGCCAATTTTTCAATTTAAGGAATAGCTTATAAAGGAATTTTTAAGTGTATAGATGTATGGCTTTATGTCCTCTACCTTTAAATGAACTGAAAATCTAGATTAGTAAGTTTTTGTGAATATATATTATACTAGGTTGTGAGAATGCAAGACATTTTTGGTTTTGGAAACAGTATTTACCTTTTTTCCTGTCTAGTCACCTAGATAATTAGGTTAACTGAAGTATAGTTCGAGCATAAAATTAGTTCTCCTCAGCTCTTGGGGGATAATAGGATTTTGTAGAAATTTTAAAGTAATCTCTATTTTTAAATTTGTAGCCTGTGGGAAAAAATCTGACTTTTCAATTGTTTAATAGTACACGTAGATACAGAGATTGACTAAGTGAATATTTAAATCTTGTAGAAAACGTGCAGAAACTTCCAAATACCTACTACTTATCATGATGCACATAGAAATGGCTAATGGTATGTGCTGCAGTGCTAGTTAATTCTTTCAAAACATTTGATAAACTAAGGTTTAGTAGAAGTTAAGGAATATTACAGAATTTTGTGAGTAAAGGTGACAGTTAAAATCATGTTGTCATTGAGTTGCAGTTTTAACACTGAAAGTCATGCATCCTAGGAAATTCAGTCATGGGCAAACTGCGACAGTTGTCACTTTAACCGTCAAATAGTATGAAATGAGAATGAAGATACAATACATTCCAAATATTTGGGTTTTATAAAGAAGGATGTACAAGCCCTTGCTGGTAGCTCAGTGGTTAGGTGTCAGCCTGCGAACCTGAAGGACACTGGTTCGATTCCCAGCCAGGGCACGTAACAGGTTGCAAGCCAATTCTCCAGCCAGGTCTGTAGCTGGAGGCAGGTGAAAGGCAACCATACATTGATGTCTCTCTCTCCCTCTCTGCCTCTTTCCCTTCCCCTCTCTAAAAATAATAAATAAAATCTTAAAAAAAAAAATGGAAGCACAAGAGGGATCTTATTGCCATTAATTCATATTCTGCAGATTGCTGAACATAATTAAGATTGTATTATAGTTGTTTCCATAATCATAAGTAGGAAAGAAAGCTTCTTGGGCCTTAAACATAATTGAGAGCTTATACAGGTGGAGCACTAGTAGGTTCACGGTTGTGAGTTCATGAAACAGAGTTTATCATATTTATTGATATTAATTATTGTATTTTTTTCCATATGGACAACTGTAAACCTACTGCTGCCCCACCCTATACATATTTTCAGTACTAAAAATCTATATGAACAGATAGATGTAGAAAAGAACTTCAGAGGGAATTGTCCAGTAGCTGGTTTCAAGTGATGGAGGCCGAAAATGGCTTTTTGAGTGCTGTAAGATCTCTTCTATCTTTCCAGTTTGTGACTATTCTAATAATTTTTCTCCTCCTCTCACCTTCCAGAAGTAGTCGCAGGTGCAAATATATCACATTATAAGTTATTTTATATGAAATTGATAATTCAAAAATGTACAACTAAGTACCTATTCTTTGCACAGCCTGAAGGTTGACTTTACCTAATTCTGAAAGACTAGAGATAATCACTTGTCCCTTAGAATTTACTGTTTACTTTTGAGTCATTGCCTTCCTTATTTACATTTTTCTAGTGTTTTAACATTTATTATAATTTTAAAAGGATTACTGATAGTGATTCTTTTGTTCTATCTTGAGGTCAAATTTTTACACAACGGCGGGTGTTGGTTTGCATTTGTGATAGATTATGAAGAAAATGGATTCTAACTCACATACTTTTAAACCTGCTTCCAAAACTGTATCGGAGAAAATATGTTAAAATTCTGTAAGAATTACTGTATTTCAGAAAACCCTCAAAATAAGGAATTTCATTTGAGCAAAAGTTGTATTTTGCAAAGTTCCTCCCCCTCCATCTTCTATGTTATAAATCGTGGGATAAATCCTTCTTTGTAGGGTCCATAGTCTTTTAATAACGGACTCTCAGAATGAGGACTTGGCCATTAGTAAACAGGCACTGTAGGATGTGTTCTCATATTTGAAAGAAAGCCTGCTTATTGTCTCTTCTAAGCACTAAGTAAAAATTATTTCAATGCCAGGTGAATAAAACAAGGTGCAAAAGAATATATCTAGTGTGATACTGTTTTTAGAATGTTCATTAATAAACAAGCTAAACAATATTGTTCAGGGATACATATCTAATTGGTGAACCTTCAAAGAAAAAACAAGGGAAAGGTAAGGAAGTATCAGGATGCTGATTATCTCTGATGAGCAGAGAAGGAAGCTTCCAGGAAACATGAGAGTTATTGGCAATGCTCTCTTAAGGTGTGGGCTGGGTTCACAGGTGTGTTTATGTTAGTACTGTGTCTCATAACATACATGCACTGTTAACTGCGTATTGTGAATATCAGTTTTTCAGTAAATGAATTGGATTCTGTTCTCTGAAGAAAGATATGGGAGGTTTGTTATTCAGGCCTGCAAATTGGTAGATTTATTTTCAACAATACTTAGAATGCCTTTTCCTGAAATTTTTTTTCAGTTGCAATACCTAGAGTTTTATATAGATTTGTATTTAAATCTCAGTTTATGCAAGTGTGACAGCTGGTGGCATTTAGATTCTAAATATTGCTTATTCTCCTATGTATGCATCATTAGAATCAGGTGTTGTAATCATCCATTGCTACAGTAGATGGAAAGTCAGCCAGAATATGGTTCTCAAGACTGCAAAGGGAGTAATTTGAAGATACAATTTGTATGCAAGAATTAATTTTGTTTATGCATGTAGAAGTATATTTTTTAATCTATTAATATGAATGAAATATAACCAAATTGATTTTGTTAAATATGTTGTTTGCTAAGTGTTTGCTTATAGCTATGAGAGTCTGTCTGTCAAATTCCTACCACAGTTTCGTTTTCACTCACTGTTTAGCAGATATTTCTTCGGCTTTATTTCTGAGGCACTGGGCACCCAATTGTTACCACATGCGTGCTTATGCCTTTGTTTGGCCTATTGGAGGAAAAATTGCCAACTTCGTGGCTTATAGCCACCTTTCATTTACTCAGTTCCTATCATACTGACTTATTTAAATAACCAATTTTATAAAATACCTTGTGACTTTTTACTACTTATTGACTCAGCCTACTGATACCTTCTTACACTGTTTTAAGAAACTAAGTCATTTTTGTTTTTTCTACTCAGCTGCTGATAAAGATGACAGTTCAGAAGACCTGTCAGTGCCGAGTAGTCCACATACTGAAGCTATACAGCACAGTTCTGTCAGTACGTCCAACGGTGTCAGTTCCACCTCCAAGGCCGAAGCTGTAGCCACGTCAGTCCTCACCCAGATGGCGGACCAGAGCGCAGAGCCTGCCCTTTCACAGATTGTTATGGCTCCTTCCTCCCAGGCCCAGCCCTCAGGAAGTTGATTAGAAACCTGCAGTGCAGCAGCTTTAGATCCTTATTAGTGACTTCAAAGGGAAATCAAGGAAAGACCAGTTTCCATTTATGCGAAATCTGTGGTTGTAATTTTTTTTTTACTTGAAATTAAATTTGGCTCTAAAGTTGGTGTAGCAGCAGTTGATGATCAGACTGAACAACAGTTTTTAGTCTCTGGAAAAAGACTGATTTTGATTTTTTTTATAAATATTGTTAGATTTATTAATTTTTCTGTGCTCAATGTATAAATTGTATTATAATTCATCGTGGTTTATTTCATTTTTAATTTGGTGGTATTTTTTTAAATGGGGGTGTTACTGAATTTCTCTTCCCACTTCCATTTCCTTTGACCACCTCTTAACCCTCGACTGTGATGGTAATATTGTTATATCATTTATACCAAAGTTCTGCTTAAATCCCTATTGACTTTGTAATGTTAACAAAGTCATAAGCACTAGCAAGAGAAAGAAATTTGCTTTTAACCTTTTTGCCTTTTATTTTGCACATTATGCAAAAGGAAGAACAATAGAGAACACTTTAAGTGAGTGAAAACATGGTAAAAGACATACAGTGCTTTTAGGCACACTTAAACTGAATCAAGATCATTAATAGTGCATTTTTTCTTTTTAAAGCTATTAAGTAGACATGAATTTTGGAATCCTTTATCATTTCAAAAAAGACTATTTTTCAAGTCTTAAATTCAGTATTTTAAACCTTATGTTTTGAGGCTAATAAAATAGGAAATTATGTTATGTACAATACAGGGTGATCAGACAGCTAATAATTTTTTTTGAAATTAGGTTCGTAGGTATTTTTTTGTTTTTTGTTTTTTCTTTTGCAGATTTCAGGTTACGAGCTGAGAAGTTTATGCATAATCAAGTATATGGTATGGTTGCCAGAAAAGCCTAAAAATTACTACTTAGAAAATTGAAGACTGTTTACCCCCATTGTCTTGTACTTGCAAGCTAACTTGTACTTCTTGTGAAAGCACTGTCATCTTTTAGTAGCAAATTTTGATAACGTTTCTTGTGGGAAAAAATCAGTATCTTTAGAACAATAATTATGTGGGAAGTAAGAGTGAGTGAGAGAGAGCAAATGTGTGGGGTGTGGGTGCGTGTGTGTGCGCGCGTGTGTATCTTCAATAGTTTATGCCAGCAATCTTTGCTTGAATGTTTAACGATGCCTTCAGTGTGATGCTGGCCAATAAGTGATTGCAATTTAAAATGTCATTACTGTGCAGGCTTGGATAACTAACATTCCATGATGTAGTTTGTTTCTGATGAGATGATTGTAGGTACACATTTCTCATTATCCAGTCATCTGTGGGATACTGAGTTTTCTAATGTGCCATTATCTATTTTTATTCTGCAGTTATGTTCAAAATACAGTACAATATTTTAAAATAGACTAAATTGTTAAAAATTTAAAAGTAGTAGATGTGTGTAAGAAAACTTTGTAAAATAGTTATGAGTCTTACCCAGTAGCAACTTCTGGCATTCAAGCAGGATTCCATTATGTAAATATCTGTAATGCATTTATAATAAGTTGTGTAGTTTGTTCTGCATCCCTACTACACTACTTGCTAAAGTCTCAGTGCCAGCTCCTAATGAGACTGACATTTAAAAACCTATATGGAATATCCTTGATAATTCAAGGAATATCCTACCTGCCTAAGTTCCAGACTGGGAAACATTCACATTATACAAATGACATTTCAGGACTTTTAAGTTATAAAGGAATTTTATTGTTTGGCTTATTAAAACTGAGAACATTTTTAGTTGATAAGATAATTCTTCTAAAATTTTAAACTGATTTTATGATTTTAAAGTAATCCATTTCTTAATCATGATTTTGCCATAGTTATGCTAAGGAGTCGATCTCAAAGGCACAAAATATGAATTCTGCAAGAAGGCTATTTTTTATTGTAGTTTGAATGAGTTAGGAAAAGCCTCTTTAATTTCTCTCTCCTGAGTCCAGTTCAGTGCATTTTTTCTTTCATTTTATTATTTATGCAAGTTACAGTTTTTTGATAACAGGAATTCTTGCAACTGTAAAATAAAGCTACATAGATGTAAGAAGTCATGTAAACGGTTAATGAGCTTACCAACGTTAGCAAAACTTTCATTGTAAATCAGTCTGTACTCAGCGAGTAAAAATCATTATTAGTTGTATAAACATAAATTTCATTTTGACTTTCAGGATGTCACACTACTTCTGTACCTAGCATTTTGAGTCCTTATATTTGCAATGTTACACAAACTGTACTATTTTCTTTTATGTGCAGTTTGCATGAGTAAACCATCAGAGAATAAATTCTATCTTTAAATTATGTTCATAATTTGCTTGTTCTTACCTATCTTTCGTGAAATAATGTTACCTGATAATGATCATTTTTTCTCTTCAGGGCATTTTTCACCTGAGAAGAACCTGATATTCTATTTCTGTGATAAAATATATTCCTTCTCAGAGACCTTTTGACTGCAGGGTACTCAAACATTATGCTCATTCTCAGCATTCACTTTACGCCCCGTTCATGTATAATGAATTTATATGTACCTAACCCAAAACATTTCTTCTGCTTCAGCCACATACAGATTCACCAGCCTTTGGTATCTTTCAATGCCTAACAAAACATCTTAAATAGAGCGTGTCCAACACTAAAATCTTAACCGTCCCAAACCCTACCCTCAAATGTAATCCTCCCACAGTCTTTCCTAAGTCAACTGATGGCAACTCCATTCTTCCAGTTACTTATGCCAGAACACCTTTATCATTCTTAATTGCTCTTTTTCTGACAGCACACACTCAACCCATCAGGGAACACACTGTTGGCCTTACCTACAAAATAAACCAGCATTCAACCACATCTCACCGTTTACACAGTGATCTGTGCCATCGTTTCTCACCCAGATGACTGTGTCCATCTCAGCCCAACTTACTACCTGCAGCCCATCAATACAGCAGCTAGAGGGATGCTTTTCAAACGCAAGGCAGGTCCAGCTTGAAATCCTGGAGAGGCTCCTCACTGCACTCAGAGCTGGATTCCTTATAATGGCCTTCAGGGCCTAGATGTTCTGTTCCCCATCCCATCCCTTTAACATCTCCAACTTCATCTACACATTGTTGTGTTCGCTGAGTAAGTGCTGGCAGGCCTCATTGTTCTAGGCACTTGGAATACAGTTGCCAGGATGCAAAATCTCTGCCTTTGTGAAGCTTAACATTCTACATGGTGGGGGAAGGGGGTGTATGTTGGGAACACAACACAGTAAGTATGTACATTGTGTATTAAAAGTGATAAATGCTAAGTGAAGCAAAAGACACTGGTTTTGCTGGAAAGTACGTCATAGAGTGATGTTTTAATCTTTCAGACAGAATCAATCTGAAGTGATACAGAGAATCACATGGCTATTTTTTTATTTGAAGGTATACATTCTAATATGTGCTTATTCTAGATCATATGATATTAGATAAAAGAGTTCATGAAGACAAGCTGATGTATCTCAGGCAAAGTATAACAAACAAAGTCATGGTTCCTTTATTTTAAAGGACAGGAAGTAATAATCTCATCTCTAGCTTGTCCTTACTGTTAAATGCAGTTTTGAAAATTCTGCATCTCTGAGACTAGAATTTGATGCTTGACACTAAGAATTTACCTGTGAGCCCTGGCTGGTGGCACAGTGGATAAGGCGCCGGCCTGCTAACCCAAAGGTCGCTGGTTCTATTCCCAGCCAGGGCACATAACCAGTTTGCAAGCTGGGTCTCTAGCCAGGTCCATAGCTGGAGGCAGGTGAAAGGCAACCTTACATTGATGTCTCTTTCCCTCTCTGCCTCTCTCCCTTCCCCTCTCTCTGAAAATAACAAAAAAAATTTTTAAGTTAAAAAAAAAAGAATTTACCTGTGAGAAAGTATTATACAAAAAACATTTACTCCTAGGCCTTATCTTATATAAATACACGCATGCCTCAAGAACACTGAGTTTTCAAAGCAATTAGTTCTAAAATGAATTTGGAAGAAAAAATTTTAATCTGACACTTTGTGATTAGCTTGACCACAGGATAATAGATTTGAAGCAATTATTTACATCATTTTGTTTTTGTCTGATGTGAAAAATTATTTTTAAAATTTTTAATAAATATAAGTAACTTTTCTGTAATTCTCTCAAATGGTTTAAAAAACAAGTGCAGGTCTTTTCCAGACTAACTATAGACCAAGACTTGGGTGTTCACCGATGCAAATGTAAGATCCTAGAAAGCTAGCATCCTATTCGGGAAAACCCTCACAAACTGTAAAATAACAACCTTATGAAAAGTATATTTTGCCATAGAAAAAGGGTGGTCAGTCCAAATGTTTCCAGAATGAAAGGATTTATTCCGAACAAAGGCCCTATGATAGCAGTCCAAAGTACCAAATCAAAATGTTAGTTATTAAGTACATTATCCAATATGTTACATGTCACAACACTCAGACTAAATGGGCTCTGTTATTCAAGAGCCAATGAGTTCCTCCAAGGTACATGCAGTTGTCCAACGGCTCTCTGAGGAGAGACTGCTATCAAGTACACCCTTACCCTGAATGCCTTCGCCTGCATCTTTATTTTGCATTAGATTTTACATTTAACATCATTTCTTGAGCTAGAATTTTTTAATGGGTCACCATGAGGAAGTATTTGATTCTAACTTATTTTTTGAATGTGTCAGTTATGTCAACTATACATTGGTTTATGTAATTTTACAGTAGGTTTTGCTTTCTGTGAAAGATAACAATATTCCCCCAATATTCACCTTTTAAAATTATTTTTGCTCTAATAATTTTTAAGGCATGTAAATTAAGAAGATGCTATATTTCATAGTCTGACCCCAAAATTAAGCAAACATTTAATAATGTTTACTTAGCAGGATTTAAAATGATAGAGGTGTTTGAGTTTCTTATAACTGAGAACAAATGGACTATGTGAGGTCTATGAGGAACAGAAAATTTGTCAATATCATTATTCTTCAAAAAATAAACCCTTTTGTTATATACATGAATACTGTAGATGGGATTGTAATTGGTGTAGCCACTATGGAGAATAGTATGGTGTTTCCTCAAATAATTAAAAATAGTACCATACAACCCAGCAATTCCACTTCTGGGAATTTTTTTTTTTTTTTTCTAATGATTCAGGAAGTTATATGCAGCCCTATGTTCATTGCAGCAGCATTTGCAGTATCCAAGATACTGTAGCAACCATCTTTAGGTGAGTGGATAAAGAAGTGTATATATGTACCTATACGATGTAATATTACTGACCAATAAAAAGAATGAAATACTGCTATTTGCAACAGCAAGGATGGACCTAGAGAGTATTATGCTAAGTAAAAAAGACTGATTTATATCTGGAATGTGAAAACAAATAAAGGAACAAGCAACAGACTCAGATACAGAGTACAAACTAAGTAATGATTGCCAGAAAAAGGCGTGCGGTGGATGAAAAAAGGTGAATGAGAATAAGGGGTACAAAGCTCCAGTTATAAATTAAATAACTCACAAGGATATAATGTAGGACAGGGAATATAATAATGTAATAACTTTATATGTTAACAGATAGTTAATAGACTTATTGTGGTGGCCATATTGTAAGGTATGTTGGACACATGAAACTAATATATTGTATGTCACCTATTTTTTAAAGGACACCAAAAATAGAGTAAGATGTTCCTGCGTGTCTACTTGCAATTCCAAAAGGAAAGAATTTTTAAAATGGGAGAGATTATATTCAAGAAATGATGACTGAATATTATCTACTATAAATAAGACATGGATTCTCACATACAAGAAAATTTACATAAAACTAAGTCTCTACCTAGACATGTCATGTTAATACTTTAGAACACCAAAGATAATCTTGAAAAGAGCCCTGGCTGGTGGCACAGTGGATAAGGCACTGGCTTACAAACCCAAAGGTTGTTGGTTCGATTCCCAGCTAGGGCACATGACCAGGTTGCAAGCCAGGTCTCCAGCCAGGTCCTTAGCTGGAGGCAGGTGAAAGGCAGCCGAACGCTGACGTCTCTCTCCCTCTCTGCCTCTCTCCCTTCCCCTACCTCTGGAAATAATCAATCTTTTTTTAAAAATCAATAAAACGAATGCTTCTGTTTTCCCAACAATTTAATTCATCTTTTTTCAAGGGGTATGGAATTTTGGAATTTTCTTTGAACGGCTACTGTTGTTTGCGAGAACTTTAGAATGGTAGATGGAGCTAATGTGGAATGCAACCACCTCCTCCGTAATACTACACAAAAATGCTATATGTAATATTTGAGATACTTTAATATATATACCTGAACTATAAAGTAAGAAGACTGCTATAAATAAAGGGGATGCCCACAGCAGAGATTTGAAGTTAGAAGTCCTGTGGAGCTCACCTGAGCTTAAGTAGCAGGTTTCTATTATACATTACAGTTGGACAGGGGCAGTCAAGGCTCCCCTAGAAAGCCAGCAAAACACCCTGGCAGGGGAAATGACTGCAGGTCTGGCCAGCAATGATCTCTGCTCCATGGGAAGGTGGTTATCTCTGCAACAGTCTACCCTTTGGCATCAAATACTGCGTACGGTCTTCCTCCCACACCAAACATATTCTTACCATGCAAAGGGGAAAAAATCCCTAAATTCTCATCAACTTCCTGCATCCAGTTCACAGTTCAGGGCTGGTGGGGAAGACTGAAGATGCCTGTCTATCAAATCTGAATGTGGCTCTGTGTGACCTAGCAACACATGAACTGATGGACATGCTATCTTTCCTGGGACCCACAGTACCCCACTATGCCTCTGCAAATCAAAGACAGGATAGCTACAACAGAATCGTCCCTTTAGGAAAGGGTGGATGGAGGTCTGTAGCAACCTGAACCCTGATGGCTCAGACACTGGGAAGGCCCTCTTTCCTGTCTGGTAAGGGATTTCCTTGATTAGTCCTGATTCCGCTTGTTATTGGAATTCCTCTATCCTTTGTGGCCCTGGGATTACCTTTCTAGTGGTTCTTCCACATCCATTTTACTTCTTGGACACATCTACGGTTGGAGATGATGCCCTCCTTGGGAGCCTCCAGGTTTCACAGCCTCCTTTCTGCTTATACAAATTTAATTTATTAAAGGCTTATTAATGTATGTTCATGGATTCTTTCATGAGCATAACTTTCTCAAAATCTCCATTGGTTTTTGATCTACTTGCTTCAAGTCAGTTTCCTGAGCCAGCAGTCACACCCAGCACTCCCTCCTAGACCCAGCTTCCCAAGCACATCAAGTCTGGCTTGCTACATTGATATCTCTCTCCCGGGGGTCTAGCTCTCTCTAATCAACAGCAGCTTGAAGCCATCAGGGTTAAGTGAGAAGACTCAATTCTTTGGTTCTGTCTTGTTTTGCTTTGGACATTTAAGCTTTTTCTTGATATCTTATTCTTTAGACCTGAGGAGCAAGTGTCTTCTTTGACTCTGCCACTGTAGTCCCCAAGCAGGGACTGCTTTCCTGAGCCCCATACTTTTAAAGAGTCTCCTTATCACTTGAAATCGGGCTCAGCCTGGCAGACAGCGCATAACCTGGAACAGCTGCTCCTGTGGCGTTTCCATTTGTATTGGGTTGGCCAGAAAGATCATTTCGTTTTTCCCGTACCGTGTCTCTAGTAATGCTTGCCTAGTTGTCTTTAATTTCATTCCAAACAATTTTGTTCAGTTGTATCATGACAGCTGTCAAATCAATGTGTATTTAAAAGACATGGAAATTCGTGCGTTTTGTGCAGGCATTTTAGTACTGAAAATGGAAGAAGATAGGCAACATTTTCCGTGTAATTATGTTTTATTATTTCAAGGACGGTAAAAGTGCAACTGAAATGCAAAAAGACTGGTGGTGCAGGCAGTGTATGGAGAAGCTGTGACTGATGGACCATGTCCACAGTGATTTGCGAAGGCTCTCCGTACTGTTGACATTTTGGCTGTCGACAGTCCAGCTGTCACAAGACAATCTAACAAAACTGTGTAGAAGGAAGTTAAAGACAACTAAGCACTACGAGAGCCATTGTACAGAAAAAACATAATGGTCTTTTTGGCCAACCCATTATGTCCACTTCTCTTCTTTTAAAACATTACCCAGGGAAGGAAAAAGACTCACAATAAATAACTTACAAAACAGGAAGCTCTAAGAGACTGGAAAGAGTTGTAAAAAATGAAACCAGTAAAATGTATAGGTAAGTACAAATAATTATTGATGCTATATTTGCGAGTTTAAGTAGAACCGTTTAAGGAAACCCTAAAATGCTATGGGCATAAAGTACAAAAATTAATGAACTGCAACCAAAACACAAGACAGTTTCGACAAATCTTGAAAGGTATGGTGAGGTATAAGGGAAGAATGAAATTGTACTAAGATTCTTATTTTGTTCTGAGGACTGATAGAATTTTTAGTGGCACTTGGCCAACCAGCTCCAGATCAATGTATCAGTTAGCCAGAGTACGTTCAGGAAAACCGAAACTACCTTGGCATTTAAATAGAGAGAATTTAATATAGAGAATGAGTTTAATAGGTGTTGAACAACTGAAAAGTCCAAGTAAGAACACTGAGGTCATAACTTTAGGAAGCAGCTGCAACTCCTAGGGCCTTGGGAACTAAGAGAATAGACTAAGGTTTTAGAACCTAAAGGCCCAGAGGACGGGTCCCCAGGGCTGGGACTCAGATCTCTGAGGAAAGGACGATAAGGTTGGTTCTGGGAGTACCCAAGGAAGCTGGAGACTGGGACCAGCTGACGCAACTGGGGTGCAGAGCCACTCTGAGGGTGACATGAAAGGTTCAGCCAGCAAATAAGGAAGGAGCAATTCCTTTCTCCTACTTCGCAGTGCCCTTCCACTGCCTCTTCTTGGTGGAACTTACCATGAAGGCAGCTGACAAAGGAGAAATGCAGTTTGCAGAGCCGCAATCCCAGCGTCAAAAAAAAAAAAAAAAAAAAAAGAGTTTAAAAGGGTGGGAACGCATCTGAGAACTGACAGCTCAATAACCAGGCAGGCACAACTGCTTTCCCAGATTCCCTTAGCCCTGGCCAGGCAGAGGATGAAGCCTCAGCTCACTGAACGAATGGAAATCACACATGACACTCCTGGCTCACCCCTCCCCTGTTCTCTCTCCCTGGGCTGCAATGCCCACGTGCAGGTGAGCCACGGGGCCAGGCAGAGGAGGTGAGCACCTTGCAGATGGAAGAGTGATGAGATTCAAGACCTGGTTTCCTGAAATCACTGAGTCACCTGATAAAGAAAAACTTAAATAGGCTTGTTGAGAACTTGAAGGCTTTTTAGAAGGCAGGGAGAAAGGAAAAAGACTATCATGGAAATCATGACATTGAGGGAAACAACAATAGAATATAAACATACATTTGGGTGACAAAGCAATTAACCATTAACTATATTCTCTGTATAAATGATACATATAAAACAACAACAACAAAAAGGTTAAAAAATAAAGAGATAAAAAAGGAATACTGGGAAATGCAAACTAATAAAATTAGAGGTTAAGCAATATGGATATAGGTCAAACTAGCATTCACATTCTACATTACTAAATGAGATTAAAATATTTATATTAAGATGGGGAAAATCTACCAAAAATATGAATAAATCTCATTCTGAATAATACATTGTTGAAATATGTTGTAAGAGAGCAAACCACGCATAAACTGGATAACAAAAATTTTAATTCTTAAAAGGAAATTGCAGCCCTCCCTGGCTGGTGTGGCTCCGTGGATTGAGTGCCAACCTGTGACCCAAAGGGTCTCCAGTTCAATTCCCAGTCAGGATACGTATCTGGGTTGCGGGCCAGGTCCCCAGTTGGGGGTGTGTGAGAGGCAACCACACATAGACTTTTCTGTCCCTCTTTCTCCCTCCCTTCCCCTCTCTCTAAAAATAAATTAAATCTTTTATAAAAAATTCCAAAGATATTGGACTTAAGTTTGTTATAGAACCCCATTTTAATTCAGTTTGCTGTTCCAAACTACTCTTACCTTAGGCAGACTAGCCAGATTTTGAAAAATATATTTGTAATTATAGGGCCATTATTCCTTTGAGTCTATGCAGTCTTTATGAGGAGAATGAGTTTTCCCATGAAACTGTTCCCAACTGTCATTCTGGGAACAGTTCAGCCCAGATAGTGACAAGGTTTTGGGCTGGAGGGAAAAGTATCCCAGGAGATGGGGGGCTGGGACCTTGGGCATGGGGTGCTTGAGGTGAGCTCTCGTCAGCTGGGCTGAGAGTGAGGGAGGGGCCGGTGTAGAAGTAAGGTGGGTGTTGTTGCTATTGTGCTGTTGCTTGAGGCTTGTTTCCTCTGTTTCTTGTTCCATGATCCCTGAACCATCAGGAAAGTCGAATGAGCTCTCTTTATGTATTTATTTTAAAAGATTTTAATTTATTTTTAGAGAGAAGGGAAGGAAGGAAGAAGGAGAGGGGGAAACACATCAACATGCCAGACAAACAGCCATAGGTTGCCTCTCACACGCCCCCAACCGGGGGCCTGGCCTGCAACCCAGGCGTGTGCTGGATGCCGCCCAACCCACCGAGCCACACCAGCCAGGGTACCAATTAATTCTTTTTAAATGTTCACACGTGGTCTTGGCTTTTGCTGTGGTTGACTGGGCAAAGCACATGCAGGGAAATGGCCGCAGCCTGAGCACCAGTCAGTACCAGCAGGCTGAGGTGGCCCGTGACCACCAGAGAGTCGTGTGCCCTCTGAGCTACCACCCCTCCGCACATCCTCTTTGGACTCCTTCCCAGAAGCAGCTGCCATTGGCAGCTGGCTGGGCCCGAATGCTCTTAGTCTGTAGTCTCCTGTGGTCACTATGACCAAAGAGGCTTGAGGCCCAGGAGTGCACCACCAGGCCACCTCCTGCCCCAAAAGGAAGGGGCCCTGTCAGCGGAGAAGAAGTCCCCAGTCCCTTTGTAGATACGACTGGACCTTCCTCTGGAGTCTGCCAAATAATTAGCCTTGGAGTTCATCTTATCCCGGAACCCTGGAACACTGAGCCCCTAAACGTAACCAACTTAGCAGCCCTGAGCAGACAGATGTCACCTTAGGGTATTTTGCCTCTTTGTTCCAAGGTATTTAAAGCCTCCTTTGTTGTGATGGCTCTGTAAGACTGCCTTTGCTGTAAGCTTGCTGCTGCTGTGCAGGGCGGGCCAACCGTGCGTGCTGCCCACGCCGGCCACTAGCCGCCCGCCATGTGGTCCCGGGCCTGCTGCCGCTGCAGTAAAACACGCCAGGTCTCCTCCAGGCTCCGCGGAAGTCATTTGCTACCAGACCACAGGCCTCCCTGCGATCAACACCTGCTGGTCCTGCACCTGAGACCCTGCGACATGACAGGCTCCAAAAAAAGTGCCCACAGCCCCAGGGCAGGGACTTTCTATAATCAGATTTTGTTGTTTGCTCATTTAGGGAAAGTAAGGGACACTTCATTAATAATGTAAATGACATCTTTAAACTGTGTAAAGTTTGGCACACAGGAGGGAAACATCCTGGGCCACCAAGTGGGCTCGTAAGTGGAGTCCTTGGGTACATGCTTGGTTCCCAAAGTCTGGTTTGGTTTTTGCCAACGCCCCCCCCCCCCCCCCCCCCCCCCCCCCCCCCCCCCCCCCCCCCCCCCCGCTGTGCCCTCCTCCAGTATCTGAGGGCTCCAGGGGTCAAATGGTCAGTAGGGCTGCGTAAGGAGTAAGCACAGATGTGGAGTGCATTGGGTGATTTTGGGACTTTGCTGAGCCTATTGTCCCCAAGGGTGACAAGAGAAGATACTTTCATTCCATGGAGTTCCAGAAGAAGGGACCAAGAAAAGCAGAGGGAACTGACATGGGTGCTCCAATCTGAGCAACAGTGGGGACTTGGGGCGAAGGGTTTGGGTGATAGAAGACCACAGAAAAGGGGGTTCATTTGGGAGGAAAACCAGTTTGGGGAGGCAGTAATGGCTGAGGTCTGGCTGGGATGATACCCCCGCTCTTCGGCAAAGTTAGAGAGTCTCATAAAATGATGACTGTGTCAGGAGCTGGGGTGTCACTCCTGCCCTGATCCTTAGCTGAACCCAGGAGCTCAAGGCGCAGGTGCACCGGATGCAGCAGGAGAACATCATGGGTGAGAGAAGCGGGAGGCTTTTGGATTCGCCCAGATCCCTGAATTTGGGGTCAGACCGAATGTCATCACGATTTCTGGAGAAGCACAAAGGCTCCAAGTAATGGATGTTCTAAGGATATTTCTTGTGGTGGCCCCCCCAGCAGGAAAAAAATGGTGCATTTACATTTTTTAGGTACCATAGGAGAGCTTAATAAAGGGACTATATATAGGAAGGGGTGAATGGGACATAGAGGTTCTACAAGTTTTGTTACTGGGGCTGGTTCTGGGGGAGGCGAGGAGAGTGAGGAGGTAGTGAAATTCAGAGAGAGAGAGACAGAACTGTGTAGAGAGGGCTGTCTGACAGATCCTGGGACATTGCGTTGAGAGCAGCAGCCAACCCACAGTGACCCCACAGGAAGGGACCTGGGTGAACAAGTACCCCAACCTCTCTCGGCCCTCCCTCCAACCTCCTGTCCATTGGCCAAATCCAAGTCATGCAGTGTATCCAAGTCAACCCTCCAGGGCAGAAATAAAAGATAGAAACAGATGGACCCAGAGTGGGGGAGGGAGAGCAAAGGAAGGATGTCCAGCCCAGTTCCTGACTGTCTGTTTTCAAGCAGAAATACCAATGATTCTGAAAGAAAGAATGCACTTGTACTTATTATCTGCAACTTTTCAAGCCTTCTATACCAACAACTTTACATTAAAAAAAGACCTGTTCACAACCCTGGGAGGCAGATGCTGGTATTACAAAAGAGAAAGCCTCAGTTTAAAGAGGTAAAGAAGGCTGCCCAAGGTCATAGAGCTGGTAAGTAGCAGAATTAGGGTTCATATCCAGGTTCACAGAGGGGGAAAGGAAGCTTTGAGTTGATACATAAAAACCTGTTTTTACCATTTCTAATAAAAAATATATTTTACTTAAATAATTATTCTATTAGCTAGCAGAACTTTTCTAAGTAATTCCTAATTCTGATTTTTAGTAAGAAATTTGCAGAAGACTCAGTATGTCTAGGATAGAAGCAGTAGTCACTATTAAATAAGAAATTAAATAGTATTTTTAGTTTAAAGGGGGATTTTATTTTAAAAAGAAAGGTATAAGAATGGTAAATAAGTGGTTTCTCAATCAGGCAAACATATATACTCCTTTCCTACATTAGGGCTTGCTCCTTCATCTTTCTGTTCCCCAGGTCCTTTGACGGGAAAAAAAGAAAGACCTCATTTAAAGAAAAGTAAAACAGTGTATATAACATCAAGAAAAGCAAATTTTTTTTTGTTTTTACCATAGCTGGTCTAGGAAATCTGAATCAGTTGGAAAGTAAATATTAAGACTGAAATGTAGCTGTTGACATTTACTTTTTAGTACATTCTCTTCTGAAATCGAAGTCAAAAGAAAATTTTATTTCTGAATTAATTGAACAAAACACCACCTAGTGGTAGTATTTTTAAAGTGAAGAGAACCTAAGTTGCAGAAAATTTGGAATGGATTCACGAGTTTTATTTGAGCAGGTAATTATTAGTTTAACACCAGTTTAATATTAAAATATACAAGAGCTTACCGAGTTGGAGTCAAATAGGATAAAATCCTGTTTCACCAAATATCACTGAACACTTTCCTTTATGGAGTCCTCTCTAATGAGGTGTAACTAACTGTGTGTCTTCGGAAGCAAGAACTGTGTACTACATGTTACATTGAGCACTTTAAATGAATGTATCATCTCATTTAATCTTCACAACAAACACATAAAGCCTCTTCTATTTGTTTCTTCTGTTTTGTAAATTAAATCACTGAGGCTGTGAACAGATCATTTTCTCAAGGGCACAAAGGTAGAAAGTAACAGAGCTAGGATTCTGTAATGGGATAATGTTTTCATAGCAAATTATACAATTGTCATTTCTTTTTAAATATATTTTATTTATTTTGCTATTACAGTTATCCTAATTTCCCCCTCTTTCTTCCCCTCTTCCACCCAGTACCCCATTCCCTCCAGCAATGGTCCCCTTAGTTCATATCCATGAGTCATGCGTATAAGTTCTTTGGCTTCTCTATTTCCTTTGTTCTTCTTAACATCCCCCTGTCTATTCTGTAACCAACGATGTGTATTTTTTCCCCCTTTCACATCCAGACAATTTACCATTTAATTACTGCCTTCTGTCAGCTTCTCAAATCATATTAATACAAAGTTTTCTTTTCATTATTCCAAAATGCCTATGTTAATTCATTTGTTTAAAGAATTACTCTTTAAAGTAATATGAATTGCAATATTACCAAACACATGCAAAAATACATTGACACCCATACATTTACACATATTTGAAGTACATACTGGATTTTGAAGAGTTAATACAAAAAGTTTAAAATATGCCAATAGCTTACATAATTATTACATGTTAAATGATAGTATTTTAGATATATTGTAGCAAGATTAAGCAGTTTTTTCTTCTTTAATACTTATTTTACTCTGGGATGTTATTTTTGTGAAATATATCACAGAAATGGTGTGTTGCAGAACTCACTTTTGTGGAACTTGTCCTAGAGACAATGCCAAACCCACAGTGAAAAACGAATTTGGTTTTTGCATCAGATCCTCCCCCCTCCAATAGTACAACTCCACTTTATTTCAATTTTCATTTCTTTACCCTGCCTCTCTCACCCTGACCATCAAGCAGGAATAATTTCTAGGTGCATGACCTACAGGGGAACAATGGAGACAGTCTAGAACAAAGGAGTTGGAGCTTAATTTTGACTGATAATGACCAGCAGATAGATTTGGAGAGTTTCAAAGCAAATGGTGTTGTTTCTTGCTTTCTAGTATGTAGCAAAGAGAGTGGTAATCCTCCTAGAGATGCCCAGTGTCTGGAATGGTGCCAGAACAAGACGATCCCAGGAGGTGAATTAGCAGGTCTGAGAGAGCTGTTTAGATAAATGTGCCCCAGGGCAGCTTCACAGAGTCCCAGACACTCCAGAATGGGGCAGGAAATGTAGCCAAGAGGTCCTGGGTACCAAAGGAGGGGTGTAGAATTGCTGAGAAACTTGGGGACCTGGAATAGCTATAGGGTCAACACTATGCTGTTTCAGAGAATCTGGTGGCAAGACTCTTCACCAGCTGCAGAAGCCCATGTACAGTGATGAAGGGCCAGGTGGCACCTGCCCACAAGAGGGACAAGACTTCAGGGGATACCAGCAAAACAGGATGATGGCATGGGAATTGGGCCATCTTTCCTCATTGCTGTTAAGTAATTTGAGGTTCCCTCCAAGCCAAAATGTCACTTGGGAAGAAAAGGATGGAGATGGGCAAATGCCCTGAAAGATGGAATGCTTGTGCCAAAGAAACCTTGTGAACTCAGCAGAGACTGGTGCCTAGGAGAAAGGAATTTAGGGGAGTGGGATAAGAGTCTAGGCATGGAACTGGCAGGTCATGGAAAAGTAGCCACGTCAATGTCCTCTGGAACTGGCTTTGTTTTTCCTGCTTTGTTCTTTGGTGTCCAAATTTCTGAACTTTTAAAAAATTGTTGTTCTATTACAATTATTCCCCTATTGCTCTCCCCTACCCTGCCAGCCCCCACACCCACCACGTCCCGTTGTCCATGTCCATGGGTCATGTATACCAGTTCTTTGACTAGACACTTTCCCCCTTATGCCCCACCCCTCTTCCCTCTGGTCACTGTTAGTCTGTTCCTTGTTTCCATGCCTCTGGTTCTGTTTTGCTTGTTTGTTTTGTTCATTAGGTTCCTCTTATAGGTGAGATCATATGGTATTTGTCTTTGCTGCCTGGCTTATGTTGTTTAGCATAATACTCTCCAGTTCCACCCATGCTGTCACAAAAAGTAGGAGTTCCTTCTTTCTTTCTGCTGTGTAGTATTCCATTGTGTAAATGTACCAAAGTTTTTTGATCCAATCACCCACTGATGGGCACTTACGCTGTTTCCAACACTTGGCTATTGTAAATAGCACTGCTATAAACATAAGGGTGCATAGGTTCTTCTGAATTGGTATTTCAGGATTTTTCAGGTATAATCACAGGAAAACAAGCTCCTGCACAACCAGGACCAGCATCCCACAGTGGGGCCAGATCGTAGTGCTGGGCTGCAGAGCCTGCTGTGGCCATGATGATGGGTGTCCCTGGGACCTGGGGAAAGGGGCTCAAGTCTCACAGAAGGGGAGAGTGGACCGCAAGTATAAAAGTGGCCAGAGGAGACCAAGAATAAAAACTAGCCTTGGCTAGCTAGTGACAAGGCAGTTGGCATCTGCTACTCGTTCTGCTACCCCTGGACACTTAGATGGCACTGTTGTCCCAGTGAATAATTTCTCAAGGGTCCCTTGATCTTTGCATTATTGCTCAAGTGTTAAAGTTGCAGGTGGCAGCATCTGATTGGCTGAGATCAGGTCCCCAGCTGCCTGTACTAACCCCCAGAGGCTGGAGAGATGGGTTACCTGTCTGCTTCAGGTTCTGTAGTGGAGATCTTCTTTCCTCACCGAGATTTACGCAATGGAAGACTCACCCAGAGTAGAAAGGACATTTGGGTGCTGAATAACCAGAGGAACTAACAAGCACCCACTGTGGCTAAACCAGTGCAATCAAAGCATCAGAAATAAAACTGTGTAGGAGGTGGGACCCACAACTCCAAGACCTGCTTTCCAGCCTGAAATGGTCTGGGAAATGAAGGAAAATGTCATTGATTTTAAATTTGTTTCCATTTCCACTGAGCAAAGGTGGGCTGGAAAAGACCTTGTAGGGAGTACACGTATCCCCTGCTTTATGAAAGTTCATGTTATACCACTTCACCTTTATGAAAGACCACTACTAGTTCAGCAGTTGTTTCGCAGATGGGGAGGATTTTTGCTTTTACAGAAAAGGCTAAAGGCAAAAACAGCGTTCCGTGTTTGTTTCCCCGCAATCTCTTACAGAGGCAGCACGCACCGGGGCAGCAAGAGTGACGCAGTTTTTACCGTACATTGGCGTTATTTTATTGAGTAGGTTTTATGTGCTACTTGATATGATTTGGTAGGTTATTTTGGGAGGGTCTGGGAACACTATTTTGTCATATAACTTAATACTAATTGCTTTCACCATTTTACCTTTCAAAAGGTTTCATAGGGACCACTCTACTTCTGGATAGTGGGGGAAACCATACTTGAATAAAAACAGTCACGTCTGACCTAAGAGGCTCATGGAAGTAGAAGCCGCTCTGAGGAGGGAGGAAGGGGTGGGGAGGGGGTGGGGTAGGCTGGGGGCACCGTAGGAGCTGTGAGCATTAGCAGGCAGAGGCCCGCTCGACTGGGGGTGTACCTGCTGGTGCATTTTCCTCCTGCTTCTCTCTTCCTGAGCCTTCATTGTGCAGGGATTAGCAAAAGTGGACCCAGATGCAAAGGCTACGTACTGTGGGTTCTCCAAATAAGAGTAGGGGAGAGGTAGTTAATCAAGAAGGCAGATCTCGGTGCCTCTGCATGAGGGACTGGAAGCTGGGTGAGTGGTTTTGTTTGTTTGTTTTTCTCATTTCAAGACACACAAGACACTTCAGGGCTGAGGCAGAGAATTTCTGTGGTTCTGAGGCTGGTGCAGCACCGGCACTGGGGCTCTCAAGGGCCTGCACCTCACCCTCACAGACAGGGGGCAGATGTCTGCTAGAGTCTGTGGCCCTACAAGGCCCTTCTTGGTCCATGGGTCCTTCCTCCCCATTCTTAAGCTCCTCTGAGGATTCGGTTAGCAGAAGAGATGTTGCCTCAGCAACTCTGTTCTATTTGCTTGGTAACTCTCTTGCCCAAGACTTACATATACAGGCCAGATCAGCTGAATTTATCACTGCTTTCTAGATTCCCCATGTCCCTGCTCCAGCTTTAAGGACCAGTACTTCCTCACACCTGCTACCAGGTGTCACAGTAGGGCTGTCTGTGTCTTCATGTCTCAGAGACGTACCCAGGATGATATCGAACAAGTTAAGGCTGTTACTTGGGGACTAAGTCACTACTAAATGATGTCCATAGGTCCCTGAGGGGTTGCTGCAGACAGGCCTTCCTGTCTGTCAGCCCCATAGAATATTCAGCCCACCAAGGCAGCCTGGAGGTCACTGGTGAAAGAGCTCAGTCACTGTGGCCAAGCTCCCTGGGTCGGACTACCCTCATTCATAGGGGCAAGCAAGCCTAGCCCTAACCAGCTTTCTCTGAAATATAATTTGGCTGTGATTATTTTTAAAAATCAAGGTTTAATTAATTCAGTGAAGTGCACAAATCTTAAGTGTATGTACTGTGTAAATGTCATCTGGATCCATACATACATACCATTCAAGTTGAGAGTCAATTCCCCATGATATGAATGAAGGGCATCAGAATTGTCTGGAGGGTGCCCTGGCTGGTGGCACAGTGGATAAGGCGCCAGCTTGAGAACCCAAGGGTTGCTGGTTTGATTCCCAGCCAGGGCGCATGACCAGGTTGCAGGCCAGGCGTCTGGCCGGGTCTGTGGCTGGAGGCAGGTGAAAAGCACCTATACACTGGTGTTTCCCTCCCTCTCTGCCTTTCTCCCTTACCCTCTCTCTAAAAATAATAAATAAAATCTTAAAAAAAAAAAAATCATCTAGAGGGCTTGTTAAAACAAATTGCTGGGCCCCAACCCAGATTTTCTGACTCAGTAGGTCTAAAGTGGACCAAGGATTTGCACTTCTAATAGGTTTTCATAGGATGCTAATACTTCTCTTCAGGGCCACACTTAGAGACCCACCCTGCAAACACACACACACATACACACACACACACACACACACACTGGAGCCTATACAAATAAATAAAGCCCATTTGGCAGAACAATTATGAAATAACCATACATTTGGGTGATGGCCTTTAAATTCTGGCCTTCTGTTGTCTGACCTAGAACACTCTGATTAGTCTCTGTTTCCATCAAAGGTTCAACAAAGTTATAATCATAGATTTGGTCAGTGTGTTGCCTCTTCAAGACTGCTTATTAGCTAATCAGTACTAACTACTCAGAGCTCAAAAGAATCAGTGTACTTTTGAACAATAAAAGACTCCTATTTCTATAGTTAGAGAAGGGGCTTTGGTAAGTTGCTCTGAGATCCTCAAAAGGAGATTAACCAGGGTTTAAAAACCTAAAATTCAAGGGGATGGATGTAATACAACAACAATAAAATTAAAAACAAAAGGGGAGGACCCCTAAAATTCATCTGAGTAAGTTCAAAGACCAATTTGACTTTATTCAATGATTCATGAATTGGGCAGCACCCAATTTGCAGACAGAAAGGAGTTCTTAAGAGCAATAGTAAGGGGAATATTTGTTAAGGCCGAGAGGTGGCCGATAAAGGAAGTGTATTAGCAATGAATATATTAGTTCAGGCCTGGTAACCCACTGATGGGTGATGAAAGGGGTCAAATTGGGGGTTGGCTCATGAGTGATGACCAACTAATTTCAGATTGACTGATTAAGGGTTCCATTCCTGTGAGAAGCTGAAACTGCAATTAGGTATTAAGTCCTGGTTTGCTGACATGGGACTTAGCACAAGTGACTTCATTTGGGACTTGTTGTTTCTAACACCAGTTAGCACCTGTTAAGGCATTCTAAACATTTTTGCACTGTGGCATAAGAAGAAATATGTATTTGGTCTTTGTCCCCAGTTTCTGACACACAGCTCTTAAAACCCTTAGAATTTTTGGACAGTGATAAGTGCCTTTTGTATGCTTGTGAGATGAGTGATACCTGGGGGCTCAGGTAGCTTCAGGATGGGAGCTGGTGGACCAAGGCATAATTAGAAGGTTGGCACTTTCACCTCTATCAAACTCCCATCCCAGACCTCTAGGGAAGAGGGGCTGAAGTTTGAGTTTGATCACCAATGACCAATGATTTCATCAACCATGCCTACATACTTAAATCTTCATTTAAAAAAGAAAAGAAAAGAAAAGAAAAAAGAGCCCTGGCTGGTGGCACAGTGGATAAGGCGCCAGCCTGCGAACCCAAAGGTCGCTGGTTTGATTCCCAGCCAGGGCACATAACCAGTTTGCAAGGCAGGTCTCCAGCCAGGTCTGTGGCTGGAGACAGGTGAAAAGCAACCATACATTAATGTCTTTCTCCTTCTCTTCCTTCCCCTCTTTCTAAAAATAATTTTTAAATTTTTTAAAAACAATTAAAAAAGAAAACCCTAAACCACAGTGTTGGAAGAACCTCCAGGTTGGTGAACACATGGAGGTGCTGGGAGGGTGGCATGCCCAAAGAGGCATGAGTGCTCTGGGCCCCTTTCCACTCCCCTAGCCCTATGCATCTCCTCTATTTGTCTGTTCCTGAGTTGTATCCTTCCTAATAAACCAATTACAGTAAGTAAAGTGCTTTCCTGAGTTCTATGAACCATTGTACCAAATGTGGAATAAGAGGAGGGAGCCATGGACACCCCTGATTGACAGCCGTTTGCTTGGTAGGTCAGAAGTACAAGTAGCAACCTGGGGCTTTTGACTGGGCTGTCTTATGCTAAACTCATATAGTTAGGGTCAGAATTGAGTTGAAGGATGCCCAGCTGGAAAATTGGAGGGTCAATTGATGTGGGAAAAACCAACACATCTGGTGTTAGAAGTGTTGTGAGTGAAAACAGCTAAAGCATATTTAACAAATGTAAAACTACCTAGAATATGCATTTTTTGGTTTTTATATTCATTTTCTGAAACTAGATATCTTTTATAACTTTCCATATATTCCAAGTTATTTTACAATGATTATATATTGCTTTTATTTTATGTTTTTAATTTAATTTTATTATTGTTATATTACATCATCCCCTTTTTGCTCCCCTCTGTCCCCTTCCCCACCCACCCTCTCCCCCACAAAGTCAATCCCACTTGTTGTCCATGTCCCTGGTTCTTCCATACTAGGTTTTATAATTTAAAAAATGTAAACACCAAAAAAACATTTCCCAGGCAAAACAATAGAGGTTCAAGGAGTTTAAATGATTCCCTGACTGACCTCTTTTGCTGCCTCTATTTGGATAAACAGAGGCAATTAAGAATTGAATTTAATTAAGAATTTCTGGCCTTGACTGGAGCAGCTCAGTTGGTCGGGTGTTGTCTGGCAAAGTAAAACACAACCAGTTCTCTTCCGGCTGGGGCACAGGCCTGTGTTGCAGGTTCGAGGGTGGTCCCCAGTTGGGGCGTATATAAGAGGCAATGGTGTCTCTCACATTGAAGTTTCTCTCCCTCTCTTTCTCCTTCCTATCCCCTTTCTCTAAAAATAAATAAATAAAATCTCTTTAAAAAAAAAGAATTTCTGTATTATATTTACTTCTTTTCCTACAAACAAATATATCAAAATGTCCATGGGCTGTTTTACACTGCAATATGAATCTACCATGTATAAGAAATAGATTTTTAAATAATAGTCTTTTAATATACTAAAGCCACAAATACACAGAGTATTTATACTTTCTGTATAATTATCTTTAAAAAAAAAAAACAGCATAGTGGTGGAGCAGTGTTTGGAAACAAAAGGAAGGGTTTTTGGCTTTTTAAAAGAAAAATGAAAACACTTTCTCTGTGGAGTGCACATTGTTCTGGTCCCCCTGATTCATTGTTATTCCTTTGTGTTTATTTAGTATGGGCTTTGTTAGCCGGTGGTTATTCCATAAAAGAACATTCTGGTAACCTTTTCTATAGAAAGAAATGCACTTGCAGATGGGACTTGCACTGATAGCTCTGTCTTCTGTGCCTCCAGGACTGAGCGGGAAGTAACCAAAATGAAGCACAACAATTAGATGAATTCACACCTAAGACCATCTTAACATCATACCAGGGTAGAGTCAGTGCCTCTTCCAGGTCCCTCCAAGGCTAAAGTGTGAGTATGAGCAATACTGAAAGTAGATGCAATCTTAACAACTTGGCCACAGGCCTGAAGACAGGACCCGTTGGGGACAATCTGCCTTGAGAGACAGCTATGGCTCTTTCTACTTCCATCGGGCCTTTAGAACAAAAGGCAACCAATATGTGCAACTGCTTCTACTTGTCATAAGTTGCAATTCTTTGGTCTAGTGTTTGGTTAACCTCCTTTAAATCTTAGGGAAAAAAAAAATCTCCAAAAAAGTCATGTATTTTTAGAATATGAAATAAATCAAAGTAGTCATATATGATCCATCCCTCCCACACTTAGCATTTTTTTATGTGTCCCTAGATTCAAGATCATTCACCCGCCTCTCCAGGTCAGGGACCTGCAGCTTTGCCAGCAGCCACATTAATCGCCACACAGCACATGGTGTGTGTGTGTGTGTGTGTGTAAAGAGCAAGTCCTCCCACTGAACACAGTCTAATCATTGACTGTTTTATGATAGGCTTGCCAATCTGCCTGCTCAAAATGAACCTACAGTCAGCTCAGGCTCTGTATATCACATGACCTTCTGTCAAGCCATCTCATGTTCAATTATTTGAGCTGGAGCATTGGGCTTTATATATGCCTGGTTAAAAATTGAAAAACTGATTCTCGGGAAAAGCAGGCCTTTCATTTAAGAACTCACAACTAGTAACTGAGGCTTGAGCATATCATTCTTGATAGCACATCAACATCTATTTCAATCTTGACTCTGTTATCCAAAAAATGGTCAGCATCAAAAGGAAGCAAAACAACAATTAAAAAGTACTTCCGGCCTGGCTGGTAGCACAGTGGATAAGGTGCCGGCCTGCGAACCCAAAGGTCACAGGTTCGATTCCCCAGCCAGGGTACATAACCAGGTTGCAAACCAGGTCTTCAGCCAGGTCTGTGGCTGGAGGCAGGTGAAATGCAACCATACATTGATTTAAAAAAAAAAAAGTACTTCCATGTATCATGCATTAAGTGCTTTTTATAAGTTAACTAATTTCCCCCTCATAACAACTTTGTGTGGTAGGTCCTATTATCACCGACCTTTCAGGACTGAAGAAGCTGAGATACACACAAATTGATAACTTGCACAAGGCCACGGAGTGGCTAAATGGTGGAGCTGCCACCCACTCCCAGGCAGGCTGGCCGCAGAAGAGGTGTGTTTCACCACTCTGCCTCTCAAAGCGTCCTTTCCAGTCCTCTGTCATGTACAGATTTGTAAAAATGTCTTTGATTTTAAGAGTGTAGTAGCTTACTTATTTACTCAGTACTGGCTGATTCCCAAGCCTTATGCTTGGCACAGGGTGCACACATGTGGCGCAGACAAGAGACCAGTTCATTGCAGGGTAATTTCAGTCATGAGTGACAGGATCCTGGCTCCAACTAAATGAAGTCAAGGGGGAATTTATTGGCTCCTATGTCCAAAGTATAAGAGGAATGGATCTTGGTTTGGAGACAACAGAATCCAGAGTCAAAGGTGCTGTGGTTAGGGGGTGGGTGGGATTTGTCACCAGTGGAGGGAAGAGGGGAAGACTGCCAGGTAGGGGTCATCAACAATCACCCTACCGCCGGTGGAGGTGTTTGCTTACAAGCAACGGAGGCCTATTCTGGTGACCTCAGAGGCAAAGGAAACGTACTGGAAGGCATGGGGTGGCTTGTAGAATGATTAAATCAGCGGAAGAACCAAGGATCTAAGGAGCATCAGGTTAACTGGCAGGCATCTTCCCTAAAATGAATCAGCTCCAACCTTATTTTCCTCCCATCATGTCTCTTCACTCAAAAATTTGAGAAGAGCCACCAGAGGGCGCCTTTTGAACACACCAGAACCTGTCACTCTACCTTTCCAGCCCCGCCGGCGGCTGGCTGTCCATCTGGCCTAGAGAAAGCCGCATTCCCTTACTAACTGCCCCATTCCCTTGCCCCCTCACTCCAGCCTCCAGCCTGGTTGTTGGTTGAACCCACCAGGTGTGGTCCAGCCTCCAGAACTGGCTGTTCCCTCCGGCAGAGAAGCCCTAGCTCTTCCCCGGACGTTCTCACGCCTGGTTCCTATACCTCCTTCAATTTTTGCTGAAAAGCCAACATCTCAGCAAGAGCTTCCCTAACCACTGTGCTTAAATGGGTGCGCTCGTCGCCTCTGCACTGCCCGCCCTCTCCCCTGGTTTATGTGTCTGTAGCACTTTCCACCTTCTGGTATTCTACTGTGTAATGCAACTTACTTACTTGTAGATTGCCTGTCTCCACACCTAGAATTCATTCAAGCTCCACCAGGACAGAGATTTTTCTACTGCTCTTACTTAATATATAGCCAGGTGCATAACAAGCACCCAATAAACATTTGTCGAGTGAATGAATTTTTTAAAAAGGATCATATTAATGTTCTGCAGAGCCTGGAAAATGGTTACCTTTATACCCTATTGTTGAGAAGGTATTGGTGCGTGCAATATTTCTGAAGGGTGATATGGCTACAAGGGTCAAAAAGGAAAGTGATATATTAGTTTGAACTCTTTTGGTTGCAAAACACAAGAAACTACTTATGCCAGCTTGAGGTAATAATGGTGGAGTAATTTGTTCCAAGGATACATTATACATAAGCCCTGTTACAAAGGAAGAAAGGGAGAACCACTCTGTGGGCCATTCAGACATCTCTGCCACACTCACTGTTTTAAGCCAGGCTCTCCAGGTAACAGATGGAGACAGATTTACTTGCAGAAAGTTTAGTGGGAAGTGCTCTCTGAAGCAATACCTGTAAGGGAATGAGGAAAGGAAGGCTGGGCAGCCAGCTCCTTTAGTCTAAGGACAAATTGTGGGAAATTCCTCAGCTATGATCCATCAGCAACAGTCATGCCACCATCTGGGGGGACAGGTGCCTCAGGCCTGATGGAAGAATCTAGGGAGCACACAAAGCATCTACTCTACTTACAGAACTTAAAAATTGCATCCTTCCAAACCTTAGAATGATCGGACCCAGACACTTGGTTGCTGCCAGGCTCTTTCTCTCTCATTTTTTCCCCTCTGCACCTCTCTCCCTCTGAACGGTTTTCTGTTTCTCACTCCACATGGTCAAAGATTATTTCCAACAGCCCCTAACTTAAACATTACAGCTTCATCCTCAGAGAAAGGGTAATTCTGAATGGCCCAGCTTGGGTTGGTGTTCTCCCTTGCACCCACCCAACGGCTCTGATAGAGGGTAAAGTCACATGATACTAATAGGTTGTAATCATTTGGATTCGAGGAGGTACAGAAAGGGGCGTATGTGCCACATCTACAGAGTCAGAGAAAAAAACCTCAAATGTTAACAATGGTTAGTTTTTTAGTAGTGGATTTAACAATGGTTTCTCTTTCCTCTTTTTATTTTTGCATACATATTATTGTAATTGTGATTGTGAATTGTGATATTTTTTAAATTGCAAATAGCTTTTAAAAGGAAAAAGTCAGCACCTGTCTCTGGCTCTCTGCATAGAGAGGGCTATGAGTTATGGGGCATAGAAAGACGGTTCATATAAAGTAAGATTCCCTGGAAACTGGGGTAAAAAAATCTAGCTTGACTTTGCAAAGCTTATTCCGCTGAACTGCAAACAAACGAAACATGGAAAAGCAGTTATAATTAGCCTTCCTATATCTTGGTGCTCCTTAGTCCTCTATCATGCCACTATGCTGTAAGTACAAACTTTAAAAAAATCTTCCGTTTGCTTTGGCCATAATATAGGTAAAATGAAGCAAGGCAGTGTAAAGCATTATGCAGAATGTTATCAATAGCCTAGCATGCTCCCCATGAGGAGATCCAAAACATAGGCAGTCTATTTGAAGTCAGTATATTAGCTTTTATTTTATGTTAATATATTCAACTGACATTTGCTGAGTATCTTTGTACTGGGAAATATAAAGAAAAACATGCAGTACCCCACTCTTACTGAGCAAAGACCCAGTAGGTAGAAAAGTAGAATGTGTGTGTGTATTATTCTCAAACATATATTCACAGATATATATGTTATATATTTGCATATATATATGCTCAAATAATTACAATAAAATGAAAATATATTTAGACCCATACTTGAACTTGAAGGATGGGTTACTTGTGGATGGGTTGACTTCATATAGAATTGCATTAAAAACAATTTTTAAAAATATTTTATTTATTATTTTTAGAGAGAATGGCAGGGTTGAAACCTGAAAGGAGGCCCTAAAGAAGAACTGGGAATAAATATTTTCAATTAAGTGAAACTCTAACTCCCAAGTTTATGGGAAAGAAAAGCAGGGCGGGGTTTTAAGGCCTCCAGAGTCTGGAGAGAGGGAGCGGTTGTAGAATTCGGATGCTATCAAGCCTGACTCCATAAGGGACACCTGGGTGTGACTCTGATTACGGTAAGATAAGACAACACCAACACCAGTTTTTCTCTGGAGGTTGTATTGGGCAAAGAAAAAAAAAGCTGGAGAAATGAATTAGCTGTTTCTTCCCATTAAGTAGTGGGATAAAAATGTGTGTTGAATGATAGGAAGCCTAATGTTTTCCATCACAGTTGGGAGGGGTGTTTTTCGAAGTAAACGGAGACAGCTCCAGTTAGAAGCGACAAACGTGGCCTAACACACTGAGGACTGAAAAGGGGTGGAGAACCCAGAGATGGGCCCACGCTGAGTGAAGACCGCACAGCAGAACATTTTCTCATCGTGCGTGCTTTCTTCTTTTTGTTAGTTCTAGCACTGGATGTCACCCTATCTCTGAAGGTTATCTGCCTCTGATTTGCATTGTTCCTCAGAGGAAGCACGGGAAGCACCGGAAGACAGACTCTAAGACAGCGGCTTCCCTAGGAATCAGGCTCACCCAAGCTCAGAAGACATGGACAATTAGTGGAGTCACTCACGGCCTTCACAATAGACACTCAACAGGAAGTTGTTTATTCTGCCTCAGATCGGAATTTAAAAACCTTACTTGTCAGTAAAATAAATTCCAACCTAGCACTCATCTGCACAGGAACCTTCCCTCTTTTGACCCCATATAATTCCTGGGCGAGCTATGTCTGGGCATTCTGGTGGCACTGACAGTCCAATGACAGGCAGGCTCTAAGGACCCCTTTCCCTTCTTCCTCTTCTTTTTATTGCTTAGCCAGCTGTCTCCCACCAATCACTGTTATCCAAAGAGGTCTGAGGGCAAGAACTACCCGTTAACCCTCCCCCAGAATTGAAAAAACCCTAACCCCACTCCAATTATATACTGTTTCTTTCATTGAGTCTGCCCAAAACATATAGGAAAGATTTTTATCAAAGCACTTTGCACAACATTGAGTTTATAATCGATATTTTGAACATACACATTGTTTGCTTTATTAATTGGATTTTTTATCTCTTTGTGTATCTGAGCCCCTGGTACATTGTCATCGTCAATAAATGTTTTGCCAAGTGAGTAAATATTTGATTTCTAAACTGGATTCAAATTGGAGCATCAACTCTAAACTTAAATATTTTTATAGAAAAATATTTGTTTATGATATTAAGTGTACTTTACAATAAAGCATCCTCAACAAGCAAACTATATCAATGTATATAGTATATGTCTGTGTCTAGATTCTTCTATAAAGAAAGATGGTGTGCTCAGGTTAACCAAGCACTGCAGTTGGGAGTTGAAAGTCCTAGATTCCAAGATCTACACTACACATTTGCTGTAAGGTTCAAATGAGAAAATGTATGCAAAGGATTTCACACTGTTCCTGGCACTCATTTTAAGCTGGGCACAACATTTATTGTAATTTTGTCTTGGCCATCTCTTCTACTATCTCAACTTCTAATGAAAAGGCCAGAGTCCCCCTACCCAACCCCACCCCAGTTTTTAGGTGCAGAATCAAAGTAATAGGCAGAGATATAATAGAACTGAGAGGCAGGAGGATTGGGAAGAAAATTCTTACTTGCTGGGTGGGCCAGTTCCAGGATCTCCTGTATAGTGATGAATTTAGGTGTGAGTTGAAGGTTAAGGGAAGTAAACAGAAACCTGAGGGCCCAATCTGTATAATAAAAATAGGTCTGGGGAGAACACAGGAAAGACCTTATACGCTGAAGAGTGGGAAAGGATTTGGGAGTTTTGAGAGTGCTCTGCTCCAGAATAGTTGCAGGGTATGACAGAAAAAAGAGGAAATTTTAAGGAGAGTTTCTGTGTGGAATAAAGTGGATGCTCTATAACATTCTTTGTAAAGTGCAAGTAAAGATTACACTTTCTTTTTAATAACTTTTACCAGATAGACTCTTTCTTAGAATGCAACTCTGTGCAAAGACTAGGCCATTTGGGTTCCTGGGATATATTTACATTATCAGCTCTATCATTATTAGCCAATTATTAACAGCATTCACACTTACCCACCCCTAAATATTGTTTATGTAGGTACACTTCTGTAAAACCTTCTGGTTCATCCCACATAACCAGACTAGGAACAGGAAACCCTAAAACATATAGAAAGTAATTTTCCTGATGTTGAATCAATTATGTATTTTGAAGACATTTAAATTATTTTGAAACTGAAAAACATGACAAAACAAATGGATGATTCAATGAAAGAAAATTCAGCTGTTTAGCTGACATTGCATTGTAGAGACTCACACTTTATAAAGCCACTGAGGACAATGTTTGTTTCCCACAGGTCGCCACTGTGACCTTTGATCATCAGGAAGGAAAATATGTTGAGCTTGAAAGAGTCAGGCATTGCTCTTACATTTGAGATGACATTGTTTAGTAAGGGGAGGACTTATTGGCACAAAGCTTGGGTCCCTAACTTCAGAGAAAATTTGGCTTTCACTTAATACTGAAAATGATAATCCTCATGGAGAGAGGAAGAAAAACTGTATTTGTTGAATGTGCACTATTTTATTGATAAATCTCAGAATAACCCTAAAAGGCAGATGCGTATGAGTTGCCTGCCCAGTCCCTTCTCTCTCCCTCAAGTTGTCTACTGGTTTTTCTTTGGGAAATTCATCTCAGCCAGGAGGTTTGGCAAAACTAATCCACACAGGTTCAGCGTCACCTGTGAGGGGCCTGCACACACCCACTTCCCTAGTCACATCCGTGATTCATGGATGGGTACGTATCTCAATTCAGGCCAATGAGAGGGAGCTATTCAAGGACTTTGTCTTCCCTTGGATGGCGAGGTATGGCTCTGTGGTGTCTAGAACCTCTGAAGCCATTTTATGATCACTAGGGGAGAGTCTGGAGATGCCATGTGTGTGGGGACCCTGTGATGGCAGAAATGGAGAAACTCAAGGACATATTTTTTCCTTTTTTTTTCTTTTTGACACTGCTGGCTCAGCCTTCCCTGAAAGTCACCCTGACTCTGTTTTGCTTTTTTGTTTTATTTTTTTTTTCCATTACAGAGACAGAAAATGCCCTTTATGTACACCAATTTGAGTTTTCTGTCAATTGCAACCAAAAGGTTGCAAACCAAGAATTACAGAATGTTCCTCAATTTTACAGAGGAGGAAACTGAAATCCAAAGAGATTTAAACCTGCTCCCAATGACAGAGGTAGTGCGAGGTAAAGCGAAGATTTAAAGCCAGAGCATTCTGACCAGTGTTTTAAAAGATGTGTTGTATGATAGTACTAGGGAAATTCTAGGGAGGCAGTCGATGATAATTCCCCATCCTTATCCTTCATTCAGTCAAGTCCAGTGTTTGATATGCTATGTGTTCTGTAGACTCTGCTTCCACTCCACAGGAAGAAGAAGCAAAATGTTAAAACAATTCTTTCACTATGCTTGGTTTCTAAGTTATAGAAGAAGGGTCCAGTCCAGTGCTAACCATTTTATCTCTTTATATTCTTTATAGAGTAGTCTTTCTCTATGCCTAACTAAAGAATATAAAGAGAGAAAATGGTTAGCACTGGAATGGAGCCTTCTTCTATAACAACCAAGCATAGTGAAAGAATGCTGTTGACTAATTTTCTTCTCATTGGGCCTATTTACATGGTCAGATGAACTGGATTTACAGTTTATACAATATTACGTGCTTTTTAACTAAACTAATACTTACAAAATGGACAGCTGTCTTCAAAAGATCCTTTCAAGAAAACCATGCATTGGTTTTCCTACTTATATGAATACAAATTAACATAACAAATGGCAAAACTGACATGACTCCTTTCCTTGGTGCAATCTCTTTTTCAGCTTGAAGTAAAATAATAAGCTCTGGCTAAAACTTGACCTCAGAATTAAAAATTTTCCTCCCTGGCTGGTGGCACAGTCTCCCTGGCTGGTGGCACAGTGGATAAGATGCCAACTTGTGAACCTAAAGGTCGCTGGTTCAATTCCCCAGCTAGGACACATAACCAGGTTGCAAGCCAGGTCTCCAGCCAGGTCCATGGCTGGAGGCAGGTGAAAGACAACCATACATTGATGTTTCTCTCCCTCTCTGCTTCTCTCCCTTCCCCTCTCTCTGTTAAATAATAAATAAAATCTTTAAACTGTAGAGCTCATCTTCATTAAAAAAATTTTTATGAAGACTTTAAAATATAAATTTATATCAACAATGATAAAGTTCACCTTACAGATATATTGTACTTTTAGTTATTAGCTTATAATAATAGTGCATGAGCCTTAAGTTATTAGCTTACAACAACACACACACATATACACACATATATTGGTGCATACTTAAAAATTTGTTACTGGAAAATAAGGCAATAAAAAATTGAGACCAGAGCTTTACATAAAAAATCTGAATTCTTAGTTGCCTCAAGTACTTGTAGAACGATGGCAGGCTTCAGATAATATAATATGCATCAATGTAACAGGTTGACCTTCTACACATGTCCCCAACCTAGGGGTCCAGCCTCTCCTTCCTTGAGTCCTTGCTATAGCTGAATTGTCCTATCTGAACTTCTCATGATTTCTCACCTCTTTCCCCAAGACTTTTATCATGCTCTTCCCTCTTGTTTAAATCACACCTCTCCCTTTCTTTTGTTTTACATTTATTGATTTGAAAGAAAAAGAGAGAGAGAGGAAGGGGGAGTAAGAGAGAGAGAGAGAGAGAGAGAGAGAGAGAGAGAGAAAGAGATTTGATATTTCACTTATTTATGCACTCATTGGTTGATTCTTACATGTGTCCTGACCAGAGATCAAACCTGGTCAGGGCTCTCTCTCTTCCTTCTACTGGCCTAATTCCTATCTATATTGGAAAAGCACAGCTTCATTCTTTTTTTTTTTTTTTTTTAATTTTATTGTTATTGTATTACATCCATCCCCTTTTTGCTCCCCTCTGTCCCCCTCCCCACCCACCCATTCCCCCCAAAGTCAACCCCACCTGTTGTCCATGTCCATGGTTCCTTTATACTAGGTTCTTGTCTAAGCTGCTCCCCTTTCTTGCCTCTGCCTCCCCCCTCCCCCTAACCCCTTTCCCCCTGACCACTGAAGGCCTATTCCTTGTATTCATATACTTGGTTCTGTTTTGCTTGTTGTTAGTTTTGCTCATTATTGTCCCATAATGGGTGAGATCATATGATATTTGTCCTTCACTGACTGGCTTATTTCACTAAGCATAATACTCTCCAGTTCCATCCATGTTGTTGCAAAGGGTACAAGTTCCT